>JAJJWW010003886.1:0-121873 GCA_023531295.1 Papaver armeniacum
CATGGAATCCTACCCGTAAATGTTGTGATTCATCGTTCTTTAACTTTCGGGGATCGTCTCGAGATCGAAACTCCGTCCGTGAGAGCGGATTATTATCAGTCTGAAAGTTCCTAAGAACGATGAATCACACCAATTACCGGTCAGAAAACTTAAACACACAAATTCATCAACTTCGAGAAAGAAACTGGCCCCGAGATCGAAACCTGGCCATGGGCGGACTACAATAAGTTTGAAAGTTCGTAAAAACGATGAATCACACCATTTACCGGTAAGATTCCATGGGAATATTCTCAGAAACCTTAAACAAATAGAAAATTGTGAACTTCGAGAGAACGAAACCTGGCCAAGAGCGGACTACTATAAGTCTGAAAGTTCCTAAGAACGATGAATCACACCATTTACTGGTAAGATTCCATGGGAATATTCTCAGAAACCTTAAACACACACAAATCTGTGAACTTCGAGAAAGAAACTGGCTCCGAGATCGAAACCTGGCCAGGAGCGGACTACTATAAGTCTAAAAGTTCATAAGAATGATGAATCACACCATTTACTGGTAAGATTCCATAGGAATTGTAGCTCCCCCTAAGCTAGAAGCTGACTAATCCAAGAGATTAACTAAATAAGAGGCACTAAAAACTAAAACATTTACCTAAACAATCAACTAAGAAAACTGCAACAAAACTTAACCCAAAACTAACCCCGCTCAGAAATATATACATACAAGATCTCCTCTCAAATGATACATATACACTAGTCATTTGGTTTACAAATACAATAAGCAATATAACAAACATGGTAAAAGTTAATCAATTAACGAAATCAACCCTTGAAGCTTTCGCTGTGCAACTTTGATCTGTCTCTGAAACTGAAAGTGGGAATGGGTGAGCACATCATCCCTAAAAGGGGTGCCCAGTAAGAATAACAACTAGCTTTCAAGTAATCATTAATATGATTCAAAAACAATGCAGGTTTTATCGAAAGTCGGTAATACAAGGAAAGCGAATGAAACATAACGTAGAAACTTCTTCATAGACATTCATAACTAACAGTAAACATCCATGTATGAGATGTGTGTTGCCGCACATAAGGGAAGAGTAATATTCGTGCTAACCACACTCATTAGGTAATATTCGTGCTAACCGCACTCATTAGAATACTGGATATAAGGGAAGAATAATATTCGTGCTAACCACACTCATTAGGTAATATTGCGGTGTATCGCCCTAGCCATAGAATAATGATATTTGTGTCGGCACACATCTCATACCACACCAAGCACACAAAGATATGCATGAATTTCACAACACAAAGATTGATTTGTAAAACAATAATGAATACAAGAGAGTTCATTATCGATTCCCACCTCTTTTGATGACAAGCCTCGTCTACCTCGAGATCCATGATCCACTGGTTCATCCTTTGAATCGATCGTTGTTAATATAGTCTAACTGTTAATCATACAAGCACTCTAAGAATCTAGCCAAAATTTTTTACACAAGAATCATACAAGTCTATCTAATGGTTCTAAGCCCGTTAATAAGTCTTATGAAAATCTACAACTTTGTAGAAGGAACCGTGAGCTAATTCGGACCATAAGTGGTCCAATTCATTAAGATAGGATAACTAGTTCTAAACCCAAGCCCATGAATCCATTTTCTTAATCTCGAGGCCTGGTCCATCTAGGTCAACGACGGTCAATAACGGTCAACGGGGTCAACTAGCAGTCAACGTAAGTCAAATCCAAAGTCGTGTCAATGGTCTAGTCAAATGGTCCACCGGTCCGGTCAATGAGTCAAATCGGGTCAAATCCTCGGTTACCGAGTTAACTCACTGTAAGACCGATTTAGGTAAATCAAAGTTCATATATAACCGGCCGTCGATATCCGAATCGGGTAAGTCAAAAAGGTAAGTCACCGGATGTCTAATTGGGAAGACTAGCAGACATACACTTTATTTCATCTTCACTTCAATTCTACTAGACTAAACATAAACATCAAATCATTCATTTAAAAGTAACTTCATAATTCAATTTGAAATACAAAATCTATTTACCTTAATCTAGCTTCATGTGCTTCCACTAAGGCCACCGCCAAAACAAACTTTACAACTACAATTGATCTCATTGTGCAACACACATGAGACGGCTATTGAAAAATATTAGCTCAAGCAAGGTCTCAAAAAAAAACCGCCGTACCGTTGAAAAATACCCCGTTTTGGCTGTTGAAAATACCCCACGGTATTGTATAAGTTGGCAAGGTCTTCAAAAAATACCTTGCCGACTGTTGAAAAAATTTACAGTCGCCATGGCTGTTATGAGAAGTCGACAAGATATGCATATTACGACCTTGCCGACCAAAAACACAGAAATCATAATTTTCGATTTCTAACCTAATATAACAATCAAATCACACAACACAATGATGAGTTTGAGTTTAAACATCATTTATAGTCTTCTTTTCGCTGGTAGAGTCAACAATTTTTTTTGGAAAATCAAATTTGAAGATTTTTATATGGCTTTGGTTGATGAAAGATGTAGATGAAGAAAAAGAAGAGAAGATTAAGGGTTGTTTAGTTTTTTAATTTTAGGGTTAATGAAATTAAGAAATGAGTTTATTTTTAAGATTTAATTAGTTCAAGAGTATTAAAGTAAAATCACCTTTTTTGAAAATGGCGACTAGGTCCCCTTAAAATTGGGTATGCCCCAATTAATCTGGGTATACCCCAATCTCGTCAGGTTAGGTTATATGTAATTTTTTTTTTTTTTTTTTTTTTTGGTATATATAGGTTATATGTAAATCTAGCAATACTACATTACTAATTAATGGTGGACTTTTTATATATAAAAAAAATAAAACGAAAATATATTCTCCCTATTTATAATTGGGGAAGGATCCGTTGACATGGTTATAATGACATAATCCGTTGACATGGTTATCATTTTTTCTACCAAACCCAACCGGTAATGAATTTAAAGTGAATATTCTAGCGACATGTTCCTCGTATAAAACTCTACACTCATACTAAAAATGAGAGAATTCCGAAATACGAAACTTCACCATCCACATATTTTAATTTCAACCGTTAATCTTCGACGGTTGATATTCAAAATGGTAGATGGTGGTCTTATACATCTCGGAATGATCTCATTTTTGGTGGGAGTGTAGAGACTTATAAGAAGAACATGTCATCAAAAAATTAGCCTTGAATTCATTGCCCGTTAGGTTTGGTAGAGAAAATGGCGCTAAAATGTCAAGATTATGTCATTATAACCATGTCAACGGATCCTACCCCTTTATAATTAAGGAATGGTACATGTGCGAAACGCACGTGCAACAATCTCAAGACGTCAGATCTTTTATCGAGATGGTGCATCTCGTTTACCCTTATAAATCCCAAAGCGATAAAACCCTAACCCTTCCTCACATCAAAATCTTCGCCTCCTTTCTCTACCTCATCTCCACTTTCCCTTCTTCTGCTAAACCCGATCCCATTTCTCACAGAAGAACAACCAACACCATTAAAACCAATTTTTCTCTAATCTTCAACCCACTCTCATATAAATCTCTAATAATCGATAACCCAATTTTTCTCTAATCTTCACTGTATCCTGATTTACCTTCTTTTATTTTATTTTCACTGTATTTTGATCTTGGGATATTAGACCTGCTTTAACTTTTGATTTTACGGTGCAATGACGATTCTTATGCAATCCCAGCTCATAATGAGACCTTCCTTTGTGGAAGGTCAGGGAATTAAAGCATATCCATTTTACATCTGAGCATCAATTTTTTTTTTTTGATTTCTTTTGTCAGAATTTATTTAGAGATTTTGTTATTCCATGAATTTACAGATCAGATTTGTTATCGATTTTGAAACTATTAATATTTTTTTTTAGTCCAGAACATCTGAAGGAACTTGTTAGTGTTTAATTAAATGTCTTCTATTATGTTTTTGTTTGATTCAGATTCTATTGAGTTTCCGAATCGATTCATATAGAACATGTGGGGTGATAGAATGGAAATAAAATTAAGGATGATTTCTTTGTTATTTAAATTAAGATAAATCTTCTGTTATCATTGCATCATTGAATTTGTGATAATAATACAAGGATTAAGATTATGATTTCTTTTCATTTCGACTATTTTTAGTCAATTTTATTAACATAATTAATATTCAGATGTAGGGATTTTGTAAGAGATTTTGTATTTAAACTCAATAATGGATATTTCTGATTTCGTAACTGTTGTTGTTATCAAAATAATTACAAATGATTCAGATCTCGATTGCTGGTTTTATTTATCCGGTTGGGTTTCCTCAAACTTTTTACCTTACATGGATTAAGGCGCTATTTTTGATCAAGCTTTGGATGGTACTTAGAGGTTTCCATTTTCTGTAGAATTGCTCAAGTTCTTGTATTTCTTTGAATTTTTTAAAGGTCTGATATTTCTGTTTTCTGGATTCATAAGAATGAAAAAAATCTGATTAATTTGCTCCATTGAGCCTGAAGTATGTGTGTTAGAAAGTTACCAAATTTATGGTATTGTTGTTTGTTTTCTTGATTCCATTATTAATGTTATTCTAGGTTTAATGCTATTTTTGTTTTAGTTTGATTTCCTTTTCTACAAATAGTAATAATCTTATTTTTGAGTGTTTTAGTATATGCGCAGGACCCCCAGTTTGTAACTTTTTAGGGATGGAAGAACAAGATGGGAGAGATGAACCTAAACACAAATGATGCTAGTATGAATCTCTTATTGTTTGGGCTTTGTCTAAAGGCTTAAATGAAACTTTGATGGTGCTTCAAAGTTGAAGTAGTGTTTTTGTTTTAGTTTTAAAGAAATGATTAGATTGTATTTTTGTGCTTTTTTTTTTCTTTCCTGTAACGGCAGACACCCTTCATGTAAAGAATGTAATTTTTTTAAGATATAATGTAAATTGTCATTTTATCTTAATTTGACAAGACAATAATGTAAATTGAATTATGTGATATAATAAAATTTAATTTTCTTTTCAGTGTGGTTCATAATTTTTTTAGTATTAATTTTAAATTATAATTTTTCAGTATTAATTTTGAATTTTAATTACGTTTTGGGATTATTTGAATCAGAATCGGCGTTGAGCGAGCACAAACATTTGGTAGCTTAAAAACTTAAGCAACCAACTTCAGGCTAATTGCTCCTTTTATCTATCAACTAGGTATTTTACTTGCTCTAAGGGTACTTGGTCTAGCTAGGAAGCGA
The DNA here is from genome assembly GCA_023531295.1 of Papaver armeniacum. Classification (NCBI taxonomy): domain Eukaryota; kingdom Viridiplantae; phylum Streptophyta; class Magnoliopsida; order Ranunculales; family Papaveraceae; genus Papaver; species Papaver armeniacum. The sequence goes on from JAJJWW010003886.1 coordinate 5,244, forward strand.
TCTGTATATCACTTGCTCTAGTTTGGTTGGTCTATCTATGAAGCGATTGGCGTTTCACTTGCTCTAGTATGGTTGGTCTAGCTCTAAAGCGATGGTTATTTTGCTTGTTCTAGGGAGGTCGGTCTAACTATTAAGCGATGATTATTTTGCTTGCTCTAGGTAGGTCGGTCTAGCTATGAAGCAATTGAAAAATAAGACGCTACATGATAGTTGGCTGATTATTAAAGCAATTGCCTAGCTGCTCTATACCTATAGAGATCCCACCTTTTGCAACTCAAGAGCGAGAGCCAAATTAAGTCGCTATAAGGGTTAGAGCGACTCAATATGGGCTTTTGCAACCAAAACTGTCTGGTTGCTTAATCCAGTTTTTCTTGTAGTGATAACTACCGAATATAGAGTTTCCCCAAAATGAGATTTTGCAATCGGTAGCTAAAAAAAACCTAAACTACCGATTATGAAGGGGTATATAAGTATTTTCAACTTATTTTGTCTTTTGTGTTGCCCCTAATTCTTTTAGGGTCGCCCCTAAAGACCCCAGGAATAAATTGGGCTCCAACACCTTTTGAATAAATAAAATATCAATTTTAGCTATTCAAAATGAAAAGAAAAAGTTTCCTCCAAATTACTTTCAATTTTCGATTAACTTTTTCTTTACATATTATTTGTTATTTGTATTAGGTTTAGCTCGGCTAAATTTTTTTATTAGCTGAATTAGGATTTTTTTTTTTTCTAACCGAATTTAATGGAAGTAATTTGAAAATAATTTGGAGGAAGTTCAGTTAGGAGTGAAATTGTCACGAACAGAATATACCATGTACAAAATGATGCAAAACTCCCATTCCAGCGGCGAGATCATGTGCTTGTTAGTCGCTGTCCTCATTTTGTGGGATTCTGAATTTTATATTACATTGTTTATCGTGGAGGATGCCAATTACAGGTCATTCTTCAAGTGGAGAATTAAAAACTGAAAAATCTAATTTAAAACCAAATAATTTTGATTTCTTTGTAAGACAACTTTTTTTTCTCTTGATCTCCAAATCTTTCTGTATCTGATATGCAATTTTCCGTATCTGATATGAAATTTTCTAATCTTTTTGGCAGATACGATTACAACTAATAAATACTCCCTCCGTTCTTTTTTAATAAGCTGGTTTTGTTTTCAGAGAAAATTAAGGAAATTAAGAGAACTAATCATTGAAAGTTATTGGACGTGTATATGTAATGTACCACAGCTATGCCGCAACCATCAAGATAAAGTCACCACAGTCATCACAGCAGGCGCAAGTCTTAGGCTAGGACCGAGTATTATGTATTTGTTGTAACAAGTTGGAACTACCCTGTAATCTCGTACTTATTGTTTAGATTAGATTGAATTCTTCTCTTATTCTTTGTATTTGTAATCATATAAATATGTTATGCAATACAACACAGTCTACACAATTGTGAGACTTTATATCAATAAATCTAGATTCTAAGATGGTATCCTTGTAGATCCTAGGAACCCTAATTTTTTCTCACTTCCGCTTCATCTCTGTTTGTTTTCTCTAGATTGATTATCATCATGCCTGAATCCGATCAATCCTTGCCTTCTTCCCCAACTCACAACTCAAATAATACCAATACCAGCAATTCTCGAATCCTTGATCCATATGTTATCCATCCATCGGATAACCCCGCCACTGTCCTATTTTCTCCATTACTCCAGGGAGATAATTATGGTGGATGGGTGAGAGGGATCACCAAAGCCTTGAATGCCAAAGGCAAATTGGGTTTTGTAGATGGTTCTTTACCACCACCTGAGGACGATCTTACTCATCGTTGTTGGAAACGGTGTGATGACCTAGTAGGGAGCTGGCTTCTCAACTCTGTTCACCCAGACATTCGTGCTATTTGTTTATATGCAGCTTCTTCATTCGCTATTTGGAAGGACTTACAGGTGTGGTTCTGCATCTCCAATGCTCCAATTCTTTTTCGTTTGAAATCTGCAATAGCATCCATCAGGCAAGAATCTATGCCTGTTTCTCTTTACTATACAAAGATCAAAACCCTTTGGGACCAAAGACGATTCCACTGTTGCTTCTACTGAGGTATGTATTTGTGGTGCTGGTAAGCATATGATGGAACGTCTTGAAAGAGATCGTGCTATGGAATTTTTGCAAGGTTTACATGACAGGTTTTCGAATCTACGAAGTCAAATCTTAACCATGGAGCCATTCCCTTCGCATCGTTAATCTTCAACTGTTCAACAGAGGAAGAACAGCAGAATATAACCTCAACTCCGATTTTCATCGTTGACGCAGTCTGCCCTCAACACCAATCGACACTTTCCTTCTTCACTCGTCCTCCCGCCCTTTAACAAGCGCCAACGTCCTCACCGCGACTCATCGCAATGTGCATGGCCACGTTCGAGACAAGTGCTATCGGCTACATGGATTTCTACTCCCAATAATAGCTTGCCAGTCGCCGCTCGCACATACCCATTCCACCCGACTCGCCTGCAATTCAACCATCCATTCCATCACTATCCGCTGATCAGTATGCTCGTCTCCTAGCTCTTATCAATCCTCCAACTGACTCTGCACAGGTGAAGCATCGTGCAAATTTCGCAGGTACAATTCTAACTATATCTTTTTTTGATCCGTGGTTTGTAGACAGTGGTGCTACACACCATATTTGCAATTCTTTACAGTTTTTTGCTTCTTATAAGCCTGTCAATTCATTAATTCAAATGCAATTACCGGATGGATCATTCTCCGTAGTTAAGCACATTGGCGAAGTGGTTTTCTCACCTACACTTAAGCTTTCAAATGTGCACCATGACTTCTCTACCTTCAAGTGACTCGCCCTGATATCACATACTCTGTGAATTATTTGAGCCAATTTATGCAGCAACCATGTTCTGCTCACTTGGAAGCTGCACATCGAGTGGTTCGTTATCTTAAAGGTACTGTTAGTCATGGCATATTTCTTTCAGCAACTAGCTCATTGTCCCTTGCTGGTTATACTGACTCGGATTGGGCAGGTTGCCCGACTACTCGTCGTTCCACGACAGGTTATTTCACAATGCTAGGGGATAGCCCTATCTCTTGGAAATCCAAGAAACAACCAACAATCTCACTATCTTCTGCTGAAGCAGCACTAGTAAAAAAATGGGCTTAGATGACAGTTAAAAACTGTCGCCAAATTACTTATATGACAGTTTTCAAAAAATTATGGACTGTCACCAAAGGCTCTGTTACGAAAGGTCAATAAAAAACTGTTATGGAATGATGGCTTTAAGGTAACACAGTTTCTTCATAAAGCTGTCATTGCTAACGATTTACAGAATCAGTTTCTAAATAAAACTGTCATCAGAAACTTGATTTCTTTTACTACGACAACAGTTTCTTAATAAATCAGACACAATTGACAGCTTATAGTAACATTTTCTATTTAAAACCGTCATCGCACAACTAACTTTTTCATTGCAGAGATCTTACGGTAACATTTTCTAAGAAAAACTGTCACAACGAGCAATAATAAGGTAACAGTATTTTCGTAAACCTGTCATAGTAGATAAACCCCTGTACGTATGATAGTGTTTTATGGTAACATCTTTGAATACAATTGTTTCCTTCCACATCTACTCAATCATGTATATAATACAAACACATGAAGAAAAAATTTAGAATATATTGATGTAAATAAATATGTTTCTACAGAATCATACAAATGGGTTTTACAAAATGCTACAAATATACTAGTAATTAGCATCAACTATCGAACATTGTCAGCTATCATGTAAGACAAAAGGATCCTTCACACGGAGACACCCACAGGGCAATGTCAATCCCAACACAACACTTCTTGAACAAGACAACAAACTGGAATCAACAAACTCTTGCATAGAGGTTCAAATTGAGAACTCAACGCTCATAGTTGCGGAAATGGATGTTCTGAGCTCCTGCAATATCTCTAGGATGGAGGTTTCTACTGTTAAGTGGTTCAACAATGTCAGTATTTTCCTTGTCATTGTTAGCTCAACGATTGACGTTAGAGATAATGGGATTGGTCGATCGGCTGAATAAGTACTCATCACTATGGGCCAGTACTAAACATAGAGCAGCCATGACTACATTGTCACAAGAAACTAATGTCAGTATGATAATTGCGATGTGTTTAATAATATACTACTAAATAGTGGTAGGATCTGAACCCAGTAACACGCTTTACTCTAGCTGACAAGTGACAGGTCCTTCATCCATTACCATTTGTGAAATACAATGTATAGGCTATCTCATGTACCTTAGTTTTTTGTTTCTCTATCTGATGAATGAGAGTTGTTTCTTTGCATATTCTTCAGTCAAATTACTTGCAGACAGGCAGAAGTGATCCTGGCAAGCGCACAAGAAAAACACTAGACAATTAGCACTTAACGGATACAAAAAACAAAGCAGGATATTTATCAACTTATCTGGCAACCCACATAATCACAATAAATCAAGATCAAGAGAGAGCGTTCAATAATTGAAACTTATCAACTTATCTTGCAAAGTCTAGATGTTTTACAAGAAAGAGGGAGAGATGTTACTGACCCACTGTAGTGTGTGGATTCCAGTGGAACAAAATCTTGCATGTAAATTATCCGGAAATTAAAGTTTCTAATATCGAAGATGGTCAAATCGCTCCATATTAGATCATTCAAGACCAAACAGAACACATGCACATAATACTGACTTAAGCCAATCAAACTCTCTAGGGCGATGTGAAGAATCATCATCTACCACCCATATAATTGAAGTTTTCTGGAAAAAAGAAGAAGAGTGAATTACCGCCATGCTAGTGTAGTCCAGCTTAGTAAAGCTCCTTGACATACTGCAATGCTTATGACACTCTACTCTATCATCAAAATTTTTTTCTTTTCACCTTCTATCTGAAATGATTCATGACCTTTCCCGACAACCACCTACAACCCAAATATTGGCAGTAATGTTAGTGAAAAGGCTTACAACTTGTGCAAGTTGAAACTAATAAAACAAATGAGAGTTGAACACTTTCATACTCCATTAGTAATATGTACCGCTCAACAAAAAAAATTAGAAAAATAAGGTCCGATATAATGCTTTCCAATTCTTTCCAACCATTTATTAAGCTATCTAACTTATGGCTATTACCAACATATTCCTAATCCTCTGTTTGATTCATGAAATGGAGAAAAAAAATTAAGGGAATTTAAATACTTACAACCATATCCTCTTCCTTCTCTCATGGTCACAAAAGCACGTAAAGCTGCACCCCAGATGTCATGTAAGAGGATCCCATGTCCATTTGGAAGAGGTGAGTAATAATCATTCTCACCAAATTCCAAATGTTTTTGCATTGACCATCCAACACCAGACAACATGTCATCCAAGATATCCACTCGTGCAGGTACGATATTTTAAAGTTAGTCTAACACCATCCAAGTTTTGTCCAACATCTTTTAAGCCTTATCTTATGTTCAACATTGAGTAAAAAGAAAAGGAACTGACGGTCTATTACTGAAATGCCCAGACTAGAACAAAATACACATATTATCTCGTCAATATTTATAAGGGATGCATACATGAATCTGGAAATAGATGTCAGTTCCGAATCTGTCATCCAAGAACTTCATTTAAAGAATGATTAATCAGTCAGATAATTTCAAGAGAAAATATGATTCAATTTAAACTAATCAGTGAAAATGAACATATATACCTGTGATAATTCTTCGTGTCACAAGCTCTCTTACAACAAGGCATCATGTGTATAGGCAGAGTCTACAATTACTCCGGGCAGAGTCTACAATTACTCCAAATGCCTGTTCTTCATCCATCAAATCACACCTACATGGTATGCCAAATGTCTTCGAAATGTGTACAATTACTCCGGGCAGAGTCTCCATCCAAATGTCTCCATACAAATGGTATCCCTTACAACAAGGCATCATGTGTATAGGCAGAGTCTATAATTACTCCGGGAAGAGTCTCCATCCAAATATCTTCCAAAGGTGCTCCCACAGCTATGCCAACTGACACCGCCACAAGAATGTTGTAAATATAGTGCCTCCCTAGCAAACCTGAAGATATATCTCTAATATGAGGAGTATTAACCAAAACCTGAGAGAGCTCAAATTTCAATACATGAACATCTGCACTCTTATTCTCTCTATCAAATGTGACAACAGGTTCTTCCTGGTTCCCTTGCCCAATAAAGAAAGTGCGTTCGGAGAATTGGGGCTTGCTATTGAAAACTAGCGCTTCATAAAAAAGAGAAACGGATCTAGATAACAAACCCAAACAGATAAGATAATATAAACCAAAATTGTAAAGGGATTTAACTAAAAAAAATCAAAAATTATACAAATCAAATTTTCAGAATCTTCGAGACCACCATCAAAAACCTAATCAGCTAACTCAGGACCCTCAACATTTCCAATTGTAGATCTCATCTCACTGACCCAGATCACAGAATAAAGGTAGATTAATAAATCGAATCACAATAAAATCAAAGGATGAGGCAAAATTGCAACATTGATTGAGAATTTGATAGAAATTAACACCATGTTCGTAGCCATAATAGCTCTTGTCTTGAGTAAGTTAAAAACTGCACTAAGTTAAATAAGGTAGCAATTCACTAACAATACAAGAATTGAAAAGGCAAAAACAGATATTCAAAATTGTGAAAAGGATCTACTTCGTGTCGGAGGTGAAAAACAAGAACAGGAAGAGCCAAAATTGAATCACGGGACAACATAAATCAAGTGTTTAAATATCAGAGGAAGTGGTTACCTGCTAATATCTCAAATTTTGATGACTGAAATCCGTTTCTTTGATATTTGATTTCCTTGTAATTTTCATGTTCTATCAAAACCCTCTGCGTCAATTCATGGAGGACGTGATAGCGAAGGTTGTTATGCCGGTGGTTGGATCTAATTAGCAAATATAGTGGGGAAGAATGGGAGAGTGAGGGAATTAAGGGAAGAGAAGGAGAGAATTAGGTTAGGTGAAAAAAATGGGGATCGTGCCATCAGTTTACAGCTTTACATACTACTACGTGCGGTTAGTGGTAGTTTATATTAATATATATACTCCGAATTACTCTTTAACGACGGTAATTAGAAAAACTGTTATTAATAGATTTTCAATTAGGTAACAGTTCTATGAAAAACTCTTATGATATGTTGACAATAGTAACAGTTTTAAACTGTTATCATACATCATATTATAATAACGTTTTTCTATAAAAAGTGCCACTGTATAATTATTAGGTAACAGTTGTAAAAATGTCATGAATGTTTCCTGCCACTAGTGTGAGTTTTAACAACAAACTGTTACCTATTCCTTCCCATTAATCCTTTGGTGACAGTTCGTTAGTCAACTGTCATTGTTTTAATTTTTGAACTGTCACCAAAGCCCATATTTGTACTAGTGCAGAGTATCGAGCGTTAGCCAGGCTAACTTCTGAGCTACAATGGTTACATTATTTATTTACTGATCTTCGTGTTACTATTCCGAAGCCTATTCCAGTCTATTGTGATAATCAGGCTGCTATTCACATCTCTAAAAATCCAGTTTTTCACGAACGTACTAAACACATCGAAATTGATTGTTATTTTGTCCGAGAAAACTACTATCCGGTTTTATCAAGCCAACTCATATTCCATCAAAGAAATCAATTAGCCGATCTCTTCACCAAACCACTTGGAGTAGATCATTTTAGACATCTTGTCGCAAGTTAGGCGTCCGGTCTCATAATCCTCCCGCTCCAACTTGAGGGGGGGTATTGGACGTGTATATGTAATGTACCACAGCTATGCCGCAACCATCAAGATAAAGTCACCACAGTCATCACAAAGAAGCGCAAGTCTTAGGCTAGGAAGTATTATGTATTTGTTGTAACAAGTTGGAACTACCCCCGTAATCTCGTACGTATTGTTTAGATTAGATTGAATTCTTCTCTTATTCTTTGTATTTGTAATCATATAAATATGTAATGCAATACAACACAGTCTACACAATTGTGAGACTTTATATCAATAAATCTAGATTCTAAGAAAAGTGGTCCTCATGACACTTGTCAATGAAAGAAGTGAAGTGAAATGGTCCCCATGACACTTGTGAGCAAAAGAAAGTGAAGTGAAATGGTCCCATGCCACTTGTCAATAAAAGAAGTTAAGAGAAAAGTGGTCCTAGAAAACTAAAGTAACATTTGACTTACCCAATTTGAAAACCAGCCTATTTTTTTGAAACTTATATTTATAGAAACCAGCCTATTATTTAAGAACGGATGGAGTAGTAGTTAGTAGGTTTAAGTACAACTTACTAAAATGAAGCCAACAGCTCATATCGAATCACGTTTGGTAGAGATAAGGTAGATCTCCAATCCATAAATGCACATATTTTTTAATCATGATACGTAGAGATAAGGTAGATCTCCAATTCATAAATGGACATATTGTTTAATCATGGGTTTTTCTAAATTAGTGGGAGTGGACTTCTTTTAGTGTAATGATTTGCTATAAATAGAGGATTGCTTCGCATAGAGCTCTCCACCTCTTTCTTTCTCTTCTTCTAAAGGAGCTAAATTAAATCCAGAAATTCTAGCTACTATTGTTAATCAAACTCCAAAAATGGGAAAGAGTTTCATCAGCAATATTTTCTATGGGGTGCTTCTTCTTGCTCTCACCATTATGATTTGTTCTCCTGCTTCTTCGGCTGATGTAGTTCCTCACGACGGAGTTCTAGGTGGGGTTGTGAATACCGTTTCCGGTAAGTATTTTATCTCCTCCCATTAATTAAAATGTCCATGAACCATGCCTACTAAGTTACTAACACGTTATTTGTGTGAATAGTGAATCTGATCTAGTCTGTATCAGATAAATCATCTTTTTATTTTTGTTATGTCGGGCTCGATGATGTCTGACTCTAGTAACAAAAGCATTAACATTGCCAATACGGGACATGGGCATCAGTCCTTTGGGAGGTTACCAAATACCTTATAACACAAACTGAAAAATGATTTTTCTTATATGGTAATCGGTTCCATATTAACATCCATGGAAAGCGTGATCCAAAACCTAGATGGGCTAAAACAGTTAAATATGTTAAGAATTTAATTTCCATAAAGTTATTTTGTTTTCATTTTAACATATACCCTTAAAAAAAGATAAAATGGTAGGTTTTAGAAACTTAGTGGTGGTTGGATAACGGTGTAAACAGATTCCAAATCCAAATACGTGTAATATTTTTCGCAACGAATCCATATCCAAACTTTTATCCGTATAATATGGTATATAGTAGATCCAAAATTAAAAAAAAAAAAAAATTATTTGTATTTTTGTAACAAATTAATATTATGTAGTAAAAATTAGTTACGATGAAGATATTTATAAATGTTTTTTCTTTTTTTTTTTTTTTTTTTGATACAATGGTTCTTTATGAACCGAGGAATTAGACAGTGCAATGAGGGGGTGGGCTCCGCCCACTTGGAGTTAATAGGGGTTATTTTTGAGCCCCATCATATCAAGGTTTGTGCGTAGGTAGATTTTAAGTAGTTCACTTTCTCGGTTCACATAGAGTTTTTGTTTTTGATAAACATAAAATAAATAAATAATAACAATTTAATACGATGTATGCTTTTCTAGGTGTAGAAAATATATTGTTTATGCCGAAACTTCTTCCTAATCTGTAATAAGATTCCTGAAAATGGGTTTCACTGATTTACTCGCACGAAAAAGAATGCATAAATCTTGAATCATCAAAAAATTAGTTTCTAAAAAAATAAAATATATGAAATTCAGCATCATCAACATATTCTATTTTTAATTTGTATGTAGAATAACTAATATAAGTATTCTAATTTGCAGACCTTACCGTAAAGTTGGGGAATTGGTGAATCAACTGACAAACGACTTGGGTCAAGGACCGAAGGGGTAATGACATATACCCACTGCAGGAAAAAACTGAGAAAAGTTGTTATAACGCAGGAGTAAAATAAACACCCAAGCCAAGCAGGGAATGTTGGCGCTTAGCTCTCTCATAGCCAGGGGGGAGCTATTTGCATTTTCTTTTCTTCGTTTTTAGCAAAGTACAATCCGGTTCATGTGTGTATTTTTCTTATTTCTTCCTTTTATTCTCATTTGGTGGTGTATTTTTCTTTTTGATCAATATATATCTCTTGTTTTCCAATTACATGTGCATAAGCTCATGATTTTTGTGTAGCCTTTCACTTAAAAATTTAGGGATTTTTGAGTTTACCCTCTAAACGAAATGGATTTAGCTTTCCTTAAAAATGTCCTTAAAAATGCATGTGCGGTACATACATGTGTGTAAAATCGTATGTTGACCCATATACTCACCATTCACCAACATCACCAACAACTGTCATCACCCCGCCATCCCACAGTCCTGCACATCATTATGATATCAAAATCAAACCTGAATTCAATACCTTCTTTTATATTAAATGTTGATTGATCTTCCTAAATTGGTGCTCCTCACTCACCACCTTTACTGTTTCATCGAAACCAACACCAAAACCGGTCGGAGGGTCACAACATTTCAGTCCCAAGCTAGCAAACTGTAAGGAAACGTGAGTTTCCTAGTTTAGGTCAAAGAAGACGGCTAAATTCTAGGAGGTTCCGGAAAGGCTCCGTTTGGGAAACGTAGATGGTTTAGGACAACTTCCATATATAAGATGGGTTTCCTAATTGACCATGGTTTTCCTTGGGAACCAAGTTTGTGACTCCTATATAAGGAGGTCTAGGCTAAGTGTTTTAGTCATGGAATCCTCAATGTAAATCTCGTAGAGATGTGAGGGATTCATCCCACCTATTTAGGTGGTTATGTGAGAGACCTAATGGTGGAAGGAGTACACCATTATGGTGCTTATGGGATACTTATCGATGTTGGAAGATATGTCGTTATGGAGTATTCATATGGAGATGTTGGTAAGACATCTTGTTGAAGAGAAGATCATCTTGGTGGTGCTGGATTAGATTATTGGTGTTGAGCTAAAGGCGTCCATGGTAATCTATATCAGGGTGTGCAGAGAAGATCATCTTGTTGTGGTAGATAATGTGGTAAACGTTATCTCGTATGGGTGAAGACGCTACTTTGGATCTTATAGGGTGCCTGTGAGAGTTCTTGTGTTCGGTCACATTATGGTGAGTCGATGGGTTGATTAGTCAATCAGTTGTGTAATTCTCAGTGGTGATTCTATAATGAATAAAGAGGTCGTAGCCGTTTGGTGGATGTAGACAATATTACACACATTGTGTATATTGTTGAACCACGTTAAATCCGTGAGTACTTTATTCTTGTTGCTTTGATATATGGCTTGCATCTGTGTGGTTCTCTTTCTTCTTCTTATCCTAGATCGTAGTGAGGTTCATGGAGAAATCCAAGAGATCAAGTGTTTCTTGTTAGCTAATATGTTTCCGCAGTATTAGCATGTAGATAGCTCTGAACCCCAACAATTGGTATCAGAGTGATCCAATTATCCCAACAATTGGTATCAGAGCTTTAGGTTGGATAGAAGATTTGAAGAAAGAAGTTTTTTTTGGGTTTTCTGGTTGGCAGAAAATTTTGAAGACGAAGGATTTGGTTTCATCAAGTATGTGAGGATTTGATGTTACAGCTTCCGAAGATGCAAAGTTTGATGTTATCAAGTATGTGTAGGATTTGATTTCATCAGTTTTGGGAACAAAGCAAAGTAAAGCGTACTTCTGAAGGAATGGGATTATACAAGGTGATCTGCATTCGATATGGTCAAGATGTATGGTCTTGATGTTTTGGTGCTCTACATTGGAGATTTGTCATTGATTCTTATTGGAGCATAAACCCTATGCATGGCTTCAAGTAAGGTTATTTATTCTCTATACTTCGTACTATATTCTTGTGAACTGTTTGAAAGATCTTTATAGATTGGTTTTCAATTAATCAGTGTTTGCTTGGCAAGACACAAGAAGGCAAGAGTATCGTAGTTGAGACACGAATATTGTTTCGTATGTTTGTGGAAGTAAAGATGGAATATAAGCATGTCAAAGTCTCATTATTGTTCCAAACCAAGGGAAACAATAATTTGTTTATCAATCGTCATTAGTTGGATCATGTTGCTGTGTTTCTTTAACCCGAAGTTGAAGAATGTGAAGATGAATTCATACTCGTTCTGCCTTAGTTGTTTACTACAATAAGGATTTGGGAAATCTCTTAGTAGTTTTCGTTTTTGGATGTATTGTCCGTTGGCCAGGGTGTGATATGTTCCGAAGTGAAGAGTTTGATATTCGGTCTTAGTATTTGAAGCGTGTGGCTGCTGAGATAGTTGCAGGGACATTGATCGTTGGATGAAGATGTGATATTTGTTGTGGTGGAGCTATGGTTTCTTATTTTTGTAAGAAGAAGTTTGTCGACACGTTTGTAGGGTTTGTTTGTCTCGTGTTGAGTATGGCATTGTGTCGTGTAGAACAATGTTTTATGGAGTTTCTCTCGTATTGTTTCGATGGAGAAGCTAGATAGTTTGTGATCTTTTGATTCTTCCCGATGACGTTCAGTCGAAGATTTTTTTGTTTGTACACCATTTGAAGTCGATCGGAGCTAGTTGAAGTGAAAGACCGTCTGAAGAAACAGGTTGGTCTATTTGTGTTGTGGATACGTTCCTACTTTGGTGAAGACCCGTTATGAGGAATTAAAAAGGTATCGCTTGGACACTTCAAGAGTTTAAAGAATAAAGACATAATACTACAATGTGTATAGTGGTGTGGCTATGTAAGCTGGCGCATACTACAAGGAGAAAACACGGTGCATGAATTTGAGAAGGGCTACAATTTCGACGTGTTTTTCCATCAACCTTTATTATCCATTGGCTATTTGATTTCCTGATTATCGGTGTGAGACTTTCTATTGGAGAGAGCTACATTATAGCGATGATAATATTTGGGGTTTGCTCATCTTCTATGGTCATTGAAATTAGTTTCAATAGGGACATGAGCTTTGTAGAGATGAAGGTAAAGATTTCTTTTGAGAAATTTGGTTCAAGAATGATATAGTTTCCGTCAAGTTATTTTCTCTACATAGTTTGAGAAGATAAACACAACAGCGTCTTGAATTGCTTGGAGCTTGAGGAAGTTACCAAAGGTTTCAGATTATGGCTGTGTGTGATTGAGTCCTTGTTTAGAGTACGGATTATCAGATTTCGAAACGTTGGTGTATGTTTGGAGCAAGATTCGGAAAGGGATATTCACAAGAAAGAATGTGTGACATTATGTATTGTTACGACGGTAACAATGAATTCTTCGACATTAGTCACAAGTGTTATCCAGGTCTTATTATGTTGTGGTTTGACTCTCGCGAAGTCGAAACTACATGCTTGCTATGAAATTGATAAAAGACTATCTTGACAATTATGTTAAAGCTCGTAAAAGGGACATTGTTGTCAAAGCCCGTTGAGGCTGCTGAAGTGATGAAGATGATTGGTGTGTCAGCTGTCAAAGTCTGTGAAGCTGGACACGTGCGTTATGGTATGTATGCATTAGTTGAAGATATGATGAGCTTTTTTGAAGGAGTAAAACTCAATTGGGGAAATATGGTTGTAGAATCATAATCCAATCGGAGATAGGCTCAGTAAAGCAAGATTCATAAGAGATGAGCTCGAGATTGGCACGTAGTGGCAATGATCCATGAATTGGTTGTATTTGGTGCGATTAGATTAGAGTCATGCTCAATATGCTTTGGTACATACAAGATGGTTAGTTTCTTGGAAGCTAACATGAAGGTTGGTTTTATAAACTAAAGCAAGGTTTTCGTTAACTCGCTTTGGAGGACATGCTCATGGAAAAGAGCAAGTATGTGATCAGTTGTTTAAATAAGTAATTGACACTACTGGAGTTTAGAGACGAAGATGAAGACTATGGTTCTGCTAAGGTAATGCTTAGGCAGATGCATGGAGGCTCTTGTGATAGTTTCATTTGTTGATCGATTAGTTATGGATGTCAACCCTAACGGATGTGGTGCGCAACTTGGAGTTAGTGGCTTATAAGAGCGTAACATTAACTCAGGTGGAGCAAGGAAGGCCAAGACGAAGATGTGTTCATGGTATGGAACAAGTTCGAAGGTGGCAAAGGCTCAAGGGCGCATAATGACTATAACTAAATTCGAAGGTGGCATATGGACAATGATCATGTATGATCAAATTGAGTTGGCATGCAATACACCTAGAATGATGCCAATCAATGTGGAGTTATGAACATAAAGGAGTAAGGTGTTTCTCAAGATGTTGCATAACGGATGATCATAAGTTTGTTGATTTGTTGAGATGGTCAGATTTTTCACCGTTGTGGAGATGTGTACAATCACCAGTAGGTTGGATTGTTAAGTCTGAGTTGGTAACGTTCAAGTTTGGTTTGCTCTCTTCTGGTGGAGGTTCTATGAACAATTTGGGTGAACTACATTTTCGGTTTGATTCCTATTGAGGATATGTAGGCAACCAGTGATGGTGCAATCGATGTTCAGAAGATGGAGGGATAACAAGTTGATCGTCTCATGCATGAATGCATGATCCGAGGTGGAGAATTGTAAGGAAACGTGAGCTTCCTAGTTTAGGTCAAAGAAGACGGCTAAATTCTTGGAGGTTCCGGAAAGGCTCCGTTTGGGAAACGTAGATGGTTTAGGACAACTTCCATATATAAGATGGGTTTCCTAATTGACCATGGTTTTCCTTGGGAACCAAGTTTGTGACTCCTATATAAGGAGGTCTAGGCTAAGTGTTTTAGTCATGGAATCCTCAATGTAAATCTCGTAGAGATGTGAGGGATTCATCCCACCTATTTAGGTGGTTATGTGAGAGACCTAATGGTGGAAGGAGTACACCATTATGGTGCTTATGGGATACTTATCGATGTTGGAAGATATGTCGTTATGGAGTATTCATATGGAGATGTTGGTAAGACATCTTGTTGAAGAGAAGATCATCTTGGTGGTGCTGGATTAGATTATTGGTGTTGAGCTAAAGGCGTCCATGGTAATCTATATCACGGTGTGCAGAGAAGATCATCTTGTTGTGGTAGATAATGTGGTAAACGTTATCTCGTATGGGTGAAGACGCTACTTTGGATCTTATAGGGTGCTTGTGAGAGTTCTTGTGTTCGGTCACATTATGGTGAGTCGATGGGTTGATTAGTCAATCAGTTGTGTAATTCTCAGTGGTGATTCTATAATGAATAAAGAGGTCGTAGCCGTTTAGTGGATGTAGACAATATTACACACATTGTGTATATTGTTGAACCACGTTAAATCTGTGAGTACTTTATTCTTGTTGCTTTGATATATGGCTTGCATCTGTGTGGTTCTCTTTCTCTTCTTCTTATCCTAGATCGTAGTGAGGTTCATGGAGAAATCCAAGAGATCAAGTGTTTCTTGTTAGCTAATATGTTTCCGCAGTATTAGCATGTAGATAGCTCTGAACCCCAACAATTGGTATCAGAGTGATCCAATTATCCCAACACAAACTTCGAACTTCCCCTCTCAACCCTCTTTATCAGGGAGTACACTCCTTCATTTTGTTTTCAAGTGTTTCTCCACTTTACACGTACAAAGCACGTAAAAGCAAAAGAAATCTTTAAAAAAGTTGAAGAAAAAATCTTTAAAAATGCTAATAAATTCTTGACAATCCTTTTGAGAAGTATCCGAGAATATCATATGAGATTCGGGTATCGAAATCCAGTCCGCGGTATCATCATAATCCTCAGGTATCCGCGCAAACCAGAGCATTAATATAGACTCTTGGCTTTATTACCTGTAGATGTGGAAAATCCTACTTCTACATCCAAGAAACATAAACACACACACAAGGAAGCAAACAAGCAAGAGATGTGAAAGAACACAAGATATACGTGGTTCGGTATGATTACCTACGTCCACGGGGTGAAGGGTTGATGATCTTATTACTTGAATCGGAGTTACAAGGATGTTTCTATCTCACAAGTTCTCTCTTCCTCACTTACAAATTCCTTCCTGAATGCTTGCCCTCAACTCTCTACAAAGCTCTCTATTTATAGCTGCAAGTGCTAATACATCCGAGTTACAGTGTATGTCGTGGTGTATCTTCTTTGATGTTATCTTCGGCTCTGGTTGATGCCCTGCCCGATGTACTAGGCCGAGCTGGATGTTGTTTCCTCATGTCGCCTCTTCACCCGATGTTAGTGTCTTTGGAGAATGCTACCGATGTCGCCCGTGATAATCTTAGCCGAGTCTTACTTTGACCGAGTCGTCCTTATCTTCTCAACCACTTAGTCAGTGCATTTATTGCTGATGTACCTGATGGCTGTCACGTCCCTACTTTACATATATTGTCTTCACGGGTTCATTTCATATTTATTTTCTTGCGCCAAGCCTGAGTGGTAGGATTCAGTGCATTACGCTTCTTCTGCAATTAATGTCTCGCCTCCTAGGATTGCTCCACCTGTATCCGTGGATTATTTACACCTACATTTATGCCCCTTCTTTCACTCGTGTGATCGACACGGGGGGAAGAAACCGCTTCGGCTTCCACGTCCTTTGTCATGCCGTATTCTGCGCCATGTTGTTCCCCACTCCCGCTCGTCTTTATGACCGGTTACCTCTTCCGTCGGTTACAATTTCCTAGGGTATAAATCCTTCCCTTAAACCCTTGGTTTCTCATTCTGCATTGTTTTTCAAAATAACGTTCTCTCTCATTCTCACCGTTGTCCTGACGTCTTCTTACCCTATGATCTTTTCGAGAGATCTCAATCCTTTTCGCTTTTTGTTGATCTTACGTTGCTGCAGTCACCGTGTTTTCGTTGTTCGACTTCATTTTTTCAGTTTGATTTCTACCTTTTCTGCTTCTTTAATGGCTTCTGCTTCTTCAACTCCTTCTATGACAGAAAAAAGGTGCGTACGTTATACCTTTTCTGAAGACGATGGTGCTCCTCTCGATTCTTTATTTATTATTGATAGCCATTCCCATCATGATTCCTGCGCCCTGAATTCTCTTTTCTCTGATGGTTCTCCTTCATCTTTATGTAGGAATGATAAGAAGGCTGCCAAAGACTTGACGGACGAACAGTTCATTCAAAAATTGAAGGATGACTTCAATATTCATGATTACAAGATTACTCTCTTATCGGGCCAGAAAGGAGTTTTGAAGAGAAGTGATGTCACCAACTTCTCCCACTCGCCCGAGGCGACTGTCATTACCAAAGGTCAGCTAGATCTAGGGTTTCTCTTTCCTCTGTATGACCCGAGTCGTCCAGTTATGTATGAAGCCCTCTCCAAGATCCGCCCTCATCGAGCCTTGGCTCAGTGGAATGGTAATATATTCCGCATCATAAATGAGTTTGAAAGGCGAAGTCTGGGAGGCTGTAGTTCTACTGCTTGGTCGACATATGATCCTTCCCAAGCATGCGATTATACTCCTTCCAGTTTTGCTGCCAACTATCGGAGTGGGACTTCTACTAATGGAGACCTTTCTGGTTTTGCTGCTAGCCCTCAGCGCAACAAGGTTATCCCCGAGGGCTTTAAGAAGCTTCTTTTGGACGAGGATCCCGAGGGGAAGATTACTAAGACGACTAACAAGCATGCCCGTCATACCTGTGATGTAGCTTGGGATCGAGTTCCGTTAGGTATCTATGGTCGTCTTTATAGTGGCAAGTTTTATCCTCCGGCCAAGCCCTATCCTTTATGGGTCGTCAATGTTGATCGGGTAAGTTCCTCCGTCTTGGTCGATGTCGTCTCATGTTTTCAACAATGTTTTAACTTTGCCTGCTTTTTGTAGTTCAAGTCCCAGACTGCCCAACCGGAAGCTCTCGTTCCTCGAAAGAGAGGTTCTAGCACAGGGGCCGAGGAGGAAACAGTGAAGGTAGCAAATATACTGCTTTTTTTACAATACATGTACTTGCCCCTATTTGTTTCCTTGAGTGTATCTAACGAAGTCTCATGTGCAGAAGTTAAATGTTGAGAAGATTGGAGATGGAGGTATAGTTCTTGGAGATGGTGAGGACTCCGAGGATCGGCTTCCTTTATCTCATTTCCTGGGGAAGTCGCCTCAAAAAACCGCTAATGTTTCTTCTGCCATTGTAGGTGGTAAATCCATGGGGAAGGATATGGATACCAAGGGCGACTTGTCTGCCCCGGGAAAAATTGTGCCCCAGCAGTCAGCTGGTAAAGGGATTGTTCTTGCTGATGGTGTTGTGTATCTTGAGTCTGATGGTGATGATGATTTAGATCTTTTTGATGGAGAGGAAGAGGCCGATAGTGATGAAGAGGAGCCGAAGAAAATGGAGAAATCTGGTGATGGTGGAAATAATGTGGTTACCCATGGCGAAGAGAATATTACTCCTGGGAATGAGTTGTTGGAGCCCATTTCTCCTGTGGTTCCTAACTCGGGCAGTACCACCTCATTTACTGTCTTGGGCCCTATGTGCAATTCTTTAGGGGCTCTTCTTTCTCCTGAATTTGGCTCCTTGTCTGATGAGGAGATGATCAGTTCCGTAGATTTGTACTCTGCTGGTCTAAAGGGCACATTTGATCGAATTCTAAGTTATTTTGTGTATCCATAGGTTTGTAGAGTGAAATGATCACTAATGTTTACAATATTCCTAGGCGGTCAACAATTTTTTGCTGGATGCTGCTATTCGTCAGAGAGAGCTAGCGGAGAAGGAGGATCTTCGATGGATGGGCCCGAGATCTTGAGAAACGATTGGCCGATGCCCAAGGTATTTGCTTAAAACCCACATATTCGTGATTGATTCTGTAGTGCCAAATCTTAAGCTTAGTATTATATTCTTATCCGAGATGTCTAGTATTGATGCCGACGCCGCTTCAGAGTACCGTTTGTTTAAGAGAAAACTAGACATAGAACTGGATCATGTTGAGAATCTACTCCAAAGAATTATGAATAAGGATGACAAGATAGATCGACAAGAGTTCGAGCTTGAACAACTTCGAGATGAGTTACATCGGTTTCAAAGATTTGAGTATGTGCCCGATGAGATAGATAATCTCCGAGCAATCTTATTTCGGTTCCAAGGGATTGCTGCCGATAAGACGTTGTTGGCCGATAATTTGGAGAGTCAATGTGAGAAGTTCAGATATCAACTTAGGGATCTGCACGTCGATCGTAAGCGGCTTTTGAAGGAAAGAGATACTGCCGAGCTGTCTAATCAAGAGTTGGAAGAAAATATCAGACAACTCAAGAAGGTATCCCAAGAGTTAAAGTGGATTCAAACTGAGATGTCGTGTTTGCGACTGACACATGATTGACAAAAGGCTGATTGGAAAGATCATAAGAAGCACTGCCCCACCAATGAGTTCAATGAGCAGCATTACAACGAGCTAACAACGAAGATATCGGCCATTGAGTATAATTTACTTAAGTTTGATGATACTATGAAAGAAGTGTTTCCATTGCTTGAAGGTGTTATTGTGTGTAATATGTTTTGGTTGTAGTCGTTCTTTTGTTATGCTGCCCTTATCATAATTCTAATCGGTATCTTTTCCCCTATAGCCGAGCAAGAGAAAGTGAAGTTGTTGGAGGAGGAGAATGTCCTACTGAAGGTGAGGGAGACCCATCTGCTTGGGCAAGTAGCCACAGATGAGGCGTCATCGACTCATTTGACTCAGAGTCTCGCTTCTGAGAAGGAGAGGTTCAATTCCGAGATGGTTGTTAAAGTGAAGGAAGGTGTTGAAGCGGTGATGGATAAGAAGCGAGCCGATGCTGCTGTTAAAAAGGCCGTCCAGGATCAGTTCCTCCAAAGGCATAGATGGACCTTTCGTAGTGCTGCGCCTCTATTCTGCTCCTTATGTTAATCTACAATTCGTTTGAACACCTATATTTTCTTTCCTAACTCTTTGTTTTATGGGGCGCTGCGTCGCCAACCGGTTATTTTCTTGTTACTTGACATTCTACCTTATGCCGGTTTGTTTATACTTTGGTTTCTTATTAATGTTGAGCTTGTTGTTCCCTACAACAAATTGTGTTAACGTGTTAGTATAAATTCCATTTATGTCGAACACACTCAACTGGGAGGGTCATCGGGCCCAATGCCATGTCCCGATTGAGGTATCTCATCACCGTCATTTCGATCTAGTGGTAGGGTATTGGTCTTTCCTAAGCTTTATTGGCTCGATATCCTCAAGGAGCTATCAGTTAGCTACCTTGGGCAAGTGATTTCGGCCACTTGCGATGGGAGCAATGTTGTATGCTCGATTGTCGAGTACTCATGCCCCGATAATCGGCCGCTGGTTTCCAACCACCAGAGCCCTTAGACTACCTTGGCACTTGCACACTGCCACTGTCCCGAGTTCGAGTGTAAGGCACCTCGACACTTGCACACTGTCGTCGCCCCGAGTACAAATGCCCATTCGAGTGTAAGTCACCTCGACACTTGCACACTGCCGTCGCCCCGAGTACGAATGACCATTAGACGCAATTATCATAGTTCCTACCCCACGTGGATTTTTAAGGATACGAATGACAAGATATCATACCTGTTTTCGCACCTATCATGGGTGATACAACTTTAGGTGTCTAGTATTCCACGGCCGCGGTTCGGGTGTTCCGTCCGGTTTCAATATCTTATATGCCCCTTCTCCCACCTTTTCCACAATCGTGTATGGTCCGCCCCATCACGCCGCTAATTTTGCTCCCTTCTTGTCATGTTCGTAACTGGGTAGTTCTTTCACTACTAACTTCCCAGGTTGAAATTCTATCGGACGTACTCGCTTGTTATATTCACGCTATAGTCGCCTTTGATAGTTTTCCATTTTTTGCAGGTCCATCTCCCTAGTTTCTTCTAAGTCGTCGAGCTTGGCCAATATCAGGTCTTCCAAGATGTTTCATCTCCAAGCCTCAGTTCTTGTTGTAAGTATCATTGCCTCTGTATGGAGAATAACTTCGGTGCCATACATTAGAATAAAAGGTGATAGACCAGTGGCGTCTCTGCGTGTAGTCTTGTAAGCCTATAGAACATTGTAGAGCTCCTCTCACCATTCGCCGTATTCCCCGTACAGCTTCTTTTTTAGGTTGTCGGCTATGGTTTTGTTTGTAATTTCGGCCTGCCCATTACTTTGTGGGTAAATGGGTGTCGCTTTGCTCTTTCGAATGTTGTAAGTGTTGAATAATATGTCGATATTTTTGCCCTGCAATTGTTTCCCATTGTCCGAGACAATTGCAGCTGGTACATCAAAACGGCAGATGATGTGCTCCCAAATGAAACAGAATACGTCCTTGTCTCGAATATGTCTCAGGGGTGCCGCTTCTACCCATTTGGTGAAGTAGTTTGTGGCCACTATCAAGTATTTTCTTTATCCCGACCCGACATGTGATGGCCCCACGATATCGATCCCGCATTTGGAAAATGGTCAGGGACTAATAACTGAGTTCAGGGTGACTGCTGGTGCATGTATCTTCTTACTAAACTTCTGGCACTCATCACAGATTAAAGCCATGTGCTTAGCATCTTCATTCATGTAAGGACAAAACTATCCCATGGTCTTTGCTCGAGCTGCCAGGCTCCGCCCCGAGCTATGATTACCCACTGCCCCATAGTGCAATTCATTCAACATCGTGTGCCCCTCTTCTTTGCTTAAGCATCTCAATAACGGACCAAAATAGGATTTTATGTATAAGACACCATCTCGCAACTCGTACGCCGCTGCTTTGCTTTTAATCTTGTATATCTCGGGTCGCCCTTTGTGAAGTTCTCCCGTTTCCAAGTATTGATGAATGGGTTTACGCCAATCCCCATCTTCGTATTTATCGGCCGTGGCAACTGCTACATATTCCTTGAGGTCTATTGGTTCGGGTATAGATGGCGTTAAAATTCGCATAACTGGAATGCC
Organism: Papaver armeniacum; assembly: GCA_023531295.1. Taxonomy (NCBI): domain Eukaryota; kingdom Viridiplantae; phylum Streptophyta; class Magnoliopsida; order Ranunculales; family Papaveraceae; genus Papaver; species Papaver armeniacum. The sequence continues at coordinate 27,101 of JAJJWW010003886.1, forward strand.
TTCCACGCTCGGGTCTGTTAGTATCGAAGCAATGTAGGCTAGTGCATGGAGTGGCGATTATGTTTTCTACAGATGTGTCGGAACTTAATGTTTGGTATTTGGCCGATGTAAAATTGGGCGAGTTCCCAATATTTCTGCAAAACCGGGTCATGTATGGCGTACTATCCATTGACATGTCTAATTACTAGTGGAGAGTCGCTAGTGAGCCTTACATTATGGATTCCCATTTCGACTATCATTCGCAAAGCATGTATTACCGCCTCATACTCAGTAACATTGTTTGTTGTCTTAAATTCGAGCCTAAACGAGTGAACCATCTTCTTCCCCTTTGGCGTAGTGAAGACGAGTCCTAAACCGGACCCATCTTTGTTGGACGACCCATCTACAAATACTTCCCACCGTGTCGGTTCACATGTATCGAGGAGATCGTACGGATCTTCTCGGTCTTCCTCCATGCCCGGGATATCCTCGACCTCATCCTCCTCGTCCAAAGGAAAATCGTCTGAGAAGTCCGCCACTGCCTGCGCCTTTACTATTGTCCTCATTTCGTATAAGACGTCGAACTACTTAATTTGAGAACTCCATTTAGAGATCCGTACCGAACTTGATGCATTATCGAGTACTGATTCTATGGACGACTTCGTTAGTACACGGATCCTGTGAGTCTGAAAGTACGTCCGTAGTTTTTGTGTCGCCCATACCAATGCGAGATTAGTTGTTCGATCCTGGTGCAGTTCTTCTCGGCTGGATTCTTGGTCTTACTTATGAAGTATATAGGCTTCTCTTCTGTCCCAACATTTTTAACCAGGACCGTACTTATTGCATAATACGTTGCCCCGAGATATAAGGTAAGCACTTCAAAGGGCTCGGGTCGTTGTAGCACCCAAGCAGCTCGCTAGGTGTTGTGTTATATTTAGAAACTCTTCTTCACACTCCTCGCTCCACCTGAAATTCTCCCCTTTTCTGAGTGTCCCGAAGAAGAATTTGTATTTATCGGAATATCGAGAAATGAATCGCCCGAGTGCGGCTAAGTTGCCGTTTAGTCTTTGTACGTCTTTCACCATCACTGGAGATGGCATTTATACCACAGCCCTAATCTTCTCAAGATCCACTTCTATGCCTTCGCCCGTAATTATGTAACCCAAAAATTTATTCGAAGTGACCCAAAAAGTACATTTAGCAGGGTTGACTCGCATCTTATATTTCCTCATAGTTTGAAAAATTTCGCGTAGGTCGCCAATGTGGCTGGATGCTATCTTGCTTTTTACCAACATGTCGTCCACGTAGACTTCGATGGTGTGATGAATCTTGTCTTCAAACATGTCCTCCACTAACCTTTGGTAAGTAGCATCCGCGTTTCTCAATCCAAATGGAATTTTGGTGCAACAATAAAGTCCTCTAGGTGTGAAAAATGACGTATGTTCTTGATCCTCAGGGGCCAATGGGATTTGATTGTACCCCGAGTATCCGTCCATTAGCGTGACTGCCTTATACCCGACTATTGACTCTACTAGTTGATCGATGCTGGGGATACGAAAGATGTCCTTCGAGCAGGCCTTGTTCAAATCACTGAAGTCGATGCAGATCCTAACTCCCCCGTTTCTCTTTGGTACGATCATCATGTTAGATATCCACTGTGGGTATTGAGCCTTTCAAATGATTCCCGACTTTTGTAACTTTTCAACTCGGCCTCCACCGTTGCTTGCAACTCGGGTGCAATTCTCCGCATTTTTTGTTGGATTGGCTTGAAATTTGGGTCTATCCTTAGATAATGTGAGCATATGTCTGGGTAAATTCCCTTCATATCTCGCATCTGCCAGATGAAAACGTCCATGTATTCTTTCAACAGTGTTATCAGTTGTCCAGTCTGCTCGTCCGTTAGTAAGGTTCCGATTCGTACTAATTTCGGCTCTTCTGCAGTACCTAAGTTAATATTTCGGGTTGGCTCTAAAGCCGAGAAGTTAGGTTCCGATTCTTCGACCGATGTCGCCTCCTTTGATTGCTATAAGACCTCTTTTTCTCCTTCTTCATAAGTTGCAATAGCCTGTGAAAACACCTTTTCTAGTTCTTCTTCGTCCTTGGCTTCCTTGGCTTTGTTCTTTTCTCGGCATTGCCTTGATCGCCTTTCCTCATTTTGCTGGATATCCAACTGCATGCATTGTCTTGCTGCTTGGGTATCTCCCAATACTTACACAACTCCTCGATAAGATGGGAAGCTTCGCCTTTGGTGGTACGCCGATGACACCCCTTTGATACCCGCGAGCCATGGCCTGTCGAGGATCCCCTCAAATGGTGACACGACGTCCACAACACGGAAAGTAGTAAGGGTGTCTAGGTATCCTTCTCCGTCCGAAACTCTGAGTGTGACTTCTCCCTTTGGTACTATAACGGTGCCGTTGACGCCGTAAATTCGATAAGTTGAAGTAATTAAGATATCATCTGATAATTCCATCCTCTTGAAAGTATCATAGAACAAGACTTCAACCGAGCTTCCACTGTCCATCAGGATCCTCTTAACTCCCCATTCTTCAATAAGTAAGGTGATCACTAGTGGGTCTCCATGTGCTTAGCCATTCGAAGGAACATCTTTAGCTGAGAAGGTGATCAGCTGCATCATCCACGGTTCCATTGGTAATGTCTTTGTTACAATAAATATTTCTTTCCATGCTCGATCTCTCTTACAAATCCTGGAAGTGATAACCATTCCAAGATAAAATCTTTGTGTGGTCGAGTGTGAGATAGTGTTGCAGGTGAACTGGGTTCCCCTGTCGATCCTTACTTGGTGCACAGGAACATCGGGCTGGACTGGTGTCGGCGTTGTCTTGACGAAATGTTGTAAGTAACCGTCTCGGTTCAATTGTTGAACGATATCTTTTACTTCTCGACAATTGTTAGTTGAGTGCGCTCGACATCTTGGTGGTAATGACAAAACTCGGGATGGTTTCTTGTTTCGTAAATCTTGGATGCCCCTAGTCTCGGGTATCTGATGTCGTTTCTTTTTTCCACTTCCTTGAATATTTCCTCTAATGGTGCATTCAGGGGTGTGTAGGTTCTTGGTTCGTGTCGCGGCTTATTTCCCTTCTCGACCCATTCTTTCTTGCCAGAGACTTGCTGTGGGGCTACCTGCCTTTTCTTGGGTCGCCTCAGATCTTGCATAGGGACAGGCTCCGTTGCCTTGCTGGATTCTTGGATTCCTCTATCCTGTGCTCCTTCTTGTATCTCCTCTAATGTTATGTAATGTCCCTGCATTTTCCTTATCTCTCTTAGCGTCTTTGGCTTTTCTGTGTACATTGCTATCCAGATGGGATCTGAGTTTCCCAATGAATTCTCAAATCCAAATATTTTCTACTCGACTGGAACCTTCCCAATATCAGTACATAATTTCCTCAATCGATCTGTCAGGGATCTCAGGGGTTCTCGAAACCGTCGGGCCAGTGTGAATAATCTGTTTACCCTAGGGCGAGCAATGCTGTTATGCATATAGGTCTCAAATACATGACTACGTCGCAACTCTTCCATTACAGAAAACACATGCTATACATCTTGATGTGCTCTCCTCTGTCTCCTGTGTCGTTAAACCTTGAAGGGAAGGTGGGAAACGTACATTTAGGGGGGGGGAACGACGTCTATTCAAGTGCCTTGGTAAATAGATTTTTTTGCGCTTCGCTAATTACTTCCGCCAACTTGTCGTCTTCCTCATCGCCTACCAACTTCTTGACCATCTTCTCCGATTGCTTAATCTTAGCTTCGGTTGTCGCGTCGGGTCTCTTATTTTGTACTTCTTCCTCGGTCGAGGAGCTCTCGGGTGGTCCGTACCCGGCCCATGTTCGGCTAGGATCGGGTACACGTTCTCGGCCAAGAGGCGGGGTCCGAGTACGTCTCGATCGGGTATGGTTACTAGAGGCTCCTCGGCTCGAAGATCCACGCGACCCAGATCTCCGGTTCCTGAGCTGATAGTTCTCGTGCTATAAAGCCAGATTTCTTCTCTACAACTCCCTCATGAAATCTTCCTGCCTTTTCTGATTGGCCAAGATCGCGAGCAATGTCGGGTCGGTACTCTCGTGACTGGAGTGACCATTCACATGGTTCCCTACTATTAGTGGCGGCGCAGTTGGTGGAGCTACTGAAGGAGCAGTGGTTGGGGCAGCTGCAGCTGGTAGAATATCCCTATTTGGGTTGCCCCTCTCCAAGTGCACGTTCCTAAGCCTTTCTCCTTCTTGTTTCAAGGAGAATCGATATTTTGCACGCTGCCTTGCTCGCCTTCGGTACTCTCGCGTAATCTATGCTTCCTCATCGTCTTCAGTGTCCGATGCGGTCCTTCCATCTACCATATATCCTGGCCTCAGCTGGCTCGGGTTGATCGCAATCCTCTCGGCGAGAGATCATCATCTCGGCCCAAGTCAACTTCCTCATCAACAGTTGTCATGCCACCACCTGGTGCCCTGGATTCTTCCTGCTGGTGCTATCGTCTACGCTGTTGTCGAGGATCCGTCACTCCTTCCTGCATGCTAGTGCCGCTCATCGTATAGTTCCTCGTAGTCTCGCCAAGAACCGATGTGCTTGCCATCGGCTCTGGTTCGGCTGATATTCTTCGGCTCGCCCGTCCCTACCTACGTCAGCAAAACAGACAACACCTCACTTTGGATTGTTTCGTAAAGGTTAAGAATGAAGGACAACAGATCTGAACTTCAGAGGGAAGAAACAGTTCACATAAGTACGATCCCTTTTTGCTACGGTGTGCTGAACTCAGCAAATTAGGGGGTTTTGACTAACAAGACGAATTTGTGAAAAGGGGTTATGTCACGTCGCTTTCGATACTTTCCTACTCATTAATCATTATTTATCCTATATTCCAAGTGCCGAGAAATCATTAATCTTCCGTACAACTTACAGGAAAATTTCTTTCTTGACCTTCTTTTGTACTGATTACTTCCGTCAATTGTTTTGCCGGTTGTATCAACTACACTAGTTGCCAAAAGTAAAGCTTCTCACCTTTGCTAGACTTCCAATGGTGATGTAAGACTCTTGTTCTAGGATTAGGATGGGACTACTATCTAAGTACTCATCCTTCCCCTATTCAGTCTTTGCTTTGGAAAAACCCTAACTCAATGGTTTTGAGCTGGTTTTCCCACTGCTGTTGTTGAGTTTAGGTATCCATGACAAGGTGTTATCCATGAGATGAAGTTTCACTTTAGCTTCTACCAAGCATCAAGAATGATCTTTTAGGAGGTTCAAAACTTTCTAACAACTCATCTTAACAACTTATCGAAAAAACACTATAAACCGTAGTTAAAATTTGAAATTTGTAACCGGAAATTAACGTCAAGAAAGTGTTTTCGAAAAGAAATCGCGCAGTTTAAACTTAAATGATGGGGTAATCGGACGGTAAAGGTCTAGCTTTTAACAATAGCAAACTATCTAGACTTCAACACGAAACGAGAGATCTAAAGATTTTCATAAAGTTTTTTTTTTTTTTTTTTTTTTTTTTTTTTTTTTTTAAGGTTAGAGTTTCAACTGAGAACCACAAGAGTCTTCCACTTAGCATCAACTAACATCAGAAGATGTCTTAGGAGCTTTGGAATCTCTTTTAAATGGTTAGATTGCAAGGTATCAAATGATGTTACACGGTCCCCTTAGTCGGCGCCAGAATGTAGATGCGGAAAATCCTACTTCTACATCCAAGAAACATAAACACACACACAAGGAAGCAAACAAGCAAGAGATGTGCAAGAACACAAGATATACGTGGTTCGGTATGATTACCTACGTCCACGGGGTGAAGGGTTGATGATCTTATTACTTGGATCGGAGTTACAAGGATGTTTCTAGCTCACAAGTTCTCTCTTCCTCACTTACAAGCTCTTAGTACTCTCTCTCTCTCTCTCTCTTCCTGAATGCTTGCCCTCAACTCTCTACAAAGCTCTTTATTTATAGCCCCAAGTGCTAATACATCTGAGTTACAGTGTATGCCTGGTGTATATTCTTTGATTTTCTCTTCGGCTCTGGTTGATGCCCTGCCAGATGTACTATGCCGAGCTTGATGATGTTTCCTCATGTCGCCTCTTCACCCGATGTTAGTGTCTTTGGAGAATGTTGCCGATGTCGCCCGTGATACCCTTAGCCGAGTCTTAATTTGACCGAGTCGTCCTTATCTTCTCAACCACTTAGTCAGTGCATTTATTGTTGATGTACCTGATGGTTGTCACGTCCCTACTTTACATGTATTGTCTTCAAGGCTGAGTGGTAGGATTCAGTGCTTCACGCTTCTTCTGCAATTAATGTCTCGCCTCCTAGGATTGCTCCACCTGTATCTGTGGATTATTTACACCTACATTACCAAATAATCAAATATATCATTTGTGTTCCTTGACATATGGACAGACCAACTTTGTAAAAAGTTTTAAGAAGCTCTAGACAGCGTATATGATTGAATTATATGTCCATCTGACCGTGTCTACTGCACCATTTATTTCCGAAATTACACCAAGGCAGTCACCCACTAAAAATGCAGCATCCGAATGTTGCAATATTTGGCACATCAGGTTACGGATGCTTTCACCTCCGCTTGTTCATCATCTCCTGCTATTCCAGGTACACGCCATGCTCGTTGAAATTCCCCCACATTATTAATCATATAATTCGTTCACATCCCATTGTTTTATACTCTTTCTATAAAGAGGCATCAGAATTAATTTTGTAAAACTGAGCTACAGGATTAGTCCATTCAACTATAGTTCTAGGACCAGCCAGTTGGCCATTAGAAACAAACTGTTTACTCATATGGTCGATCCATTTTTTCAGGGACGGAAGCAAAGTTTGACTAAACCTAACTAATCCTCCTTTTTTTTCTTACAAAACCCTCACCAAGTTGGTGATTTATTATAGCCTTTGTCCAAATTTTTTTTTTCAGTTATAGTCCACCGAGTTCATTAGGTTAGTTAGTCCACCAAGTTTAGCAATTTAGTCCACCACGGTTCATACATATTATTTCTTGTTAGCAAAGTAAGAAGAAGAAGAACATTAAAAAAAAAAAAAAAAAAGAGAGAGAGAAAGTCGGCCAATATTGTGAAGTAATAAAGTTGCTCAGTAAGTGTTTGTTAAAATGCTTCAGAGTAGTTGTGTTGGGTGTTTGGTTAGTTTGATAATAACCTGTAAACCAAGGGTAACATCCAAGTTTATATCCCATATGGAAACTAAGCTTCCATTAGTTATGGATTGGCTCACTGATAGCATCCAACAGTGGCGGATCCAGGATCTTATGTTCGTAGGGGCACTTCGTAGAACTTTCTAAAATTTATTAATAACCTCTAAGTTAATACATATTTCATACTTGTCCCTTAGAAATTTTTGTACTTTTGAATCGTTGTATGATAACTTCATTGTCTATAGCATCACAAACATCTTTCTCAATGTAACAAAACGAAATATTATTAATCCAGTCGTCTTCCATCCTATTCCATCCAGTCGTAATTATTACCCAGCGTTGATGATTCTCACCTTCAATGTTCATATGTTCATATATATATACATTCAAACTTTTCTTAAGAAATTTTGTGAATAAAAGAAACGGTATTGCACAACTTAACTTTGTAGTTAGGTTATAAGCTTTTTTTTTTATAGTAGAGGCCTAATGAATCTGTTTAAGCTGATACCCATAACTAAAGGAAGTTTTAATTTTTGCCTATTATATAGCAAAATATATTATAGGCATTAATTAGTAATTATCCTGTTATCTATATAAGGAAAAAAAAAACTTAATTTGAAGTTTCTAATGGTATAAAATGTAAACAGATTCACTAGAATAACAAACAAGTTATTTTCTTTCCCTTTCTTTAGGAAATTTAGCGCAAAACATTGGTAGGATGGATATTTTTTTGGAAATTCAGCATGGGCACGTGCCTAAGTGTGCCTGCATGTAGATCCGCCCCTGGCATCCAATAGACATGGCAGGTATCTACCAAAAACGAGAAAGAAATAGTAGTTTCTCTTGGCTACATCGTGGCCAAAGCCAATAGAAATCATGTACCATAGTGCTTGCAATTATGGATAACGTGTAAAGATAAGTTGACTTGGGAAGTCAGGCTTTCTAAAGTCTTGTAGTTTGATCCGGGCTTGCAAACCCAATAGAGAATTTAATTAGGGGAAAAATATCGTTTGGTCCTTTTATAGGTGGGCCCATGTCTGTTTAGTCCTTTGGTCAAACGCCTTTTACTGTTTGGTCCATAATTATTTAAAAATACAGAATGGACAAAAGTACCCTTCCATGTTAATTTTTACTCATTTTTTGTATCAGTTCATTCCAGAAATGAAATTTCATATAACAACATATACAAACCGGACTTCATTCCAGAAATGAAGTCCATATAAAACTTTTTTTTTTCCTTCATATCAAAACCTATACAAACCAGACTTCATTCCGGAAATGAAGTCCATATAAAAACCTATACAAACCAGACTTCATTCCATAAATGAAGTCCATATAAAACATATACAAACCAAACTTCATTCCAGGAATGAAGTCCATATAAAACCTAAGAAAAACAGACTTCATTCCTGGAATGAAGTCCATATAAAACCTAAGAAAAACAGACTTCATTCCTGGAATGAAGTCCATATAAAACATATACAAAACAGACTTCATTCATGGAATGAAGTCCATATAAAAACCTCAGAAAAACAGACTTCATTCCTGGAATGAAGTCCATATAAAACCTAAGAAAAACAGACTTCATTCCAGGAATGAAGTCCATATAAAAATAGACTTCATTCCAGAAATGAAGTCCATATAAAACATCAGCAACATCATCTTCATCTTCTTCGACGTCTTCAACAGCAGCAACAACATCGTCTTCAACACCAGGAGCAACATCTTCATCTTCAACAGCAACATCGTTCAACAACAGCAACATCGTTGTTGTTCGTCGTCTTCATCGCCTCCAAAAACAGACTTCATTTCTGGAATGAAGTCCATATAAAACATCAGCAACATCATCTTCATCTTCTTCGACGTCTTCAACAGCAGCAACAACATCGTGTTCATCATATTCATCTCATTTTCTTCGATGTCTTCAACAACAACAAAGAAGAAACAACCACAACAACATCTTCGTAAGTCGTCTTCAACACCAGCAGCAACATAAATCGATTCAAGATTCTCAAAAAAATCAAGATCTTCTTCAGCAGCAGCGATTCAGAAACAACACGAGTTCAATCATCGTCGTCTTTATCAAAAACGGATCTGTTAAATCGTCGTCTTTATCAAAAACAGATGCAGCAGCAGAATGAAATCAAGAAAAAACACGTTTACATCTTAAGCAACATCAACGACGAAGATGATTTCATCTCTGAAATCAAAACAAGACGATGATTGAACATCATCGTCTTCATCTTCATCTCTGTAAACAATTGCAGTAGCAGAAAAAAAAAAAACCCTAGAAAAAATGGCGGAGGCGGAGAAGAAGAAAGAGAGAACCGGTGAGAGAGAAAGTAAATACGAGAAATAATTTTCTCTCTCACCAATTGACTTTATATATGGTCCTTATCCAAAAGGGTAATTTTGTCACTACAAGGTGACATTTACATCATCCATGACATCAGCGTAGGACCAAATAATAATTTTTAGGACCAAATGATAATTTTTATTACCAAATAGGACCAAACAGACACATGACTGGGTCAACAGGACTAGACTCTCCCTAATATATTATTCCTAGGACCTAATGGTATTTCCTACTTTAATTAGGAAGCGCCTTATCCAGCCAAAACAAGGTTATTAGATAGTGTTTGTGTAGAGCCCCTTATCCAGCCATTTTTTATTAGTGTTAATATAAATAGTTACCCTTGATAAGTTAATTAAATGAATTAATTTATTTTTCATTGTTATTTTTTTAAAATTAAAAATTATAATTTTTTTACTTTATTTTACATTTATTAAGTTTTTTTTTAATTTAATCTTTTAAAATATCAATTGTTATTATTGTTGATTAAATGAAGAAAATGAAGTTTTACAAGAAGTTAGTTGGCAGTTGAGAAACAAGTTTTAATCTTTTTTATTTTATTTTTATTTTACTTTTTTTTTTCTTTCATTTATCTCCACTCTTGTTGCAAGGAAATGTATAAAAAAAATGTATTTTCCACAAACCTAGGTCTTACTTTTTTTATATTTGATTGATAGATTATGATTAAATCGATCGGAGTGAAGTTATAAAGAGAAGTTCGGCTGATAATTGGAAAAATATTATCGGCCGAACTTCTCACTGTTCTTCGTTCTGAAGGTACTGATGAACAATTAAATACGAAAATATTAGCCGAACTTGACTTTATGAAAAATAATGTTGAATTCGGCTATCATATTGTTTGCTTGAACGATCGACAACAACATAATTCAGTCCATTAAAAATTTGTTAGTTGAACCTCGATTTTGTGGATAAAAAAAACTGTTTAAAAATTAATGAATTAAAAAAAAGATTATTTTTTTTTTTAAAAACAAACAGTTTTAAAAATCATTTTTAAAAAAAAAAAAATAATTAATTAAAAAATAAAATAAGGGAGGGTATTGGTGTGATTCTGCAAACTTAAGGATATTTTAATAACTAAACCACCTTTAGGACGCCTCTTATCAGCTTCTATGGTATGCTTCAAAAAAAAAAAAAAAGTCTCCATTTGCTCTGCATCTATGAAGCACGGACACCTCAAAACCGATGACGTATCCGTGTCGGAAGCCTTATCAGTGTCGGACACTTGGGGATACGTATCGGACACCCCATTTAAAGTGTCCCTTTTTATTAATTACGAAAAGGGTATGGGATGCTTTTGGGATACTTCCCAGATACTCTAGAGGGGACACTTCCTATAGTATATATATATATATATATATATATATATATTGCCAAATATTTGTATACAGAATATGTTAAATATTTTTAGATACCCGCACCTACTGTTATCTTGCTTCTCAGAGTCAGACGGCTTCAGTGCAAAAGGTGATCCTTGGTAACTTATTCTCAACAAACAAAGGTTCTGCTTATCAGTTGGCTCTTCAGAACTTCATTCAGGTATGTGGATTACCTTCTTCTTATTGTGTCGATGATACCGCCCCCATCCATGCATTCCCTGGCGGTTATCTATTTTGATGCTATTAAGAAGAAAATCCCACCAATTTTCTATGTATCGCAAGAGATTCCATTACGTGGCGGTGTAATGAGAATTAAGCATGCACAAGATTATTTGTTAGTTGTACCTATTAGTGGGCTTAATCAATGTCTCGGGCCTAGACGGTTCGAGTCGTTCTTTGCTACCGCACGGGTATCCCATTGTTTGTTGAGAATGGTTTGTGCTCAAGTTGCAATAGTCCTATGGATATTTTTGGTGATCATGCGCTTCATTGTGCTAAGGATATTGGACCCAAGTATCGGCATGACTTTGTTCGTGATGTAATCGCGACATTTGTTATAAGGCTAATGTACTGCGCGTAAGGAAGTTTCCCTTGGATTTCTGTCGGATGATGGAAAAGATTTGCGGCCTGCTGATATCTTTGTTCCTAACTGGGAAAACGGCCATGATGTTTGTATGGATGTTACAGGGGTCTCTCCCTTCACAGGTGAAGGCACTCGTTCTTTCGTTCCAGGCAAAGCTATTTCTAGTGCTGTTTCGCGTAAACTCACTAAATACTTGGACAAGTGTGTATCACATGGTTATGGTTTGGGTGTTCTAGCTTTCTCTACTTTAGGAGAACTTGGGGATGATACTTTATGTTTTTTAAGCGTCGAAGAATTGTTTAGTTAGCAAGGACGCTAGTAGTGGTTGGTAGGTTTATTTTTCATAGGTTAGGTATTGCTATTCAAAAAGGTGTTGGTGCTCAGCTTGTCGCTAGGTTGCCAACCAAAAGTTTGTAATTTGTTCGATTCTAAATAAAAAAATTTTTAGATATGTAATATATTCGTATTTATCAAAAATTATTCTATAGAAGCAGTATATAAATGTCTAACCCTAACATTCTTATTCAATATTGATGAGTGATGGGTTATCTTTTTTTTTTTTTTTTTTTTGATATTCCAGATAGTATTTTATAATTTTCTTACTTTATGCGATTCTTTTCACTATTAATAAATTAAATATTTTTTAATTAATACACGTATCCCAACGTATCCCGTATCCCCATTTTTTGAAAATTGCCGAATCCACGTATCCGTATCCCCGTATCAGTATCCGTGCTTCATAGCTCTGCATAACCGAATTTCCCAAAAATACTCAAACTACCTCTTCTTCTTCATCATCAATTCCTTTTACAAATCTTCAATTACATATCAATTTTTTAGTAGATTTTTGTGTGTTGCCTGGATTTACTCTAATATTAATTAGGGTAAATTTGGGTAACATTTGAATTAGGTTTTTTTAGAACAATTAATTTGGGGGATATGGGAATTAATTGGGGGATATAGCTACAGGACAAAAACGGTGTCCCAATAGCAATTCTGGGTGACCCCTTATGTAATTATTTTTTTAATTCCTAATCTAGCCCCCAATAATCAGGATTATTGATTAAATATAATTAGTAAAATGTTAAGTATTTGGGGGATAAATTAGTGTGTATTTATTTTTATTTGAATTTGTATGGGTTAGTTGAGAGTAGAAGGAGGGAAAATGGTTTTGAGTGGAATTTTTTTTTGAAAATGGAAGATGATTGTGATGAGATAATTGCTGCTAAGAGGTTGAAAATTTGATTTTTTTTCTTTGAATCCACCATTGTTGCAGCAGAAAAAGCTTGGTGCCGGCATGGTATTCAATCAAAAAACCATGCCGGCATTGCTGGAAATTTTCATAAATTGTTTGCCACTATCCGGGGGGTTCAGAAATTTTCAGGTTTTGATCTTCAAAACCTATTTTTTCTTGTTTTAATCAGTCTACTTCCGGCACAGTAGTTCCGGCATGGTTTTTGCTTAAATTTTTATGCCGGAACATGATGAAAAGTATCCAGAAAATTGATTTTTTTTTTCACTTAAGTACCGGCATTGATAGATTTATATCGAGCATGCCGGCATTTAGTTCCCGGCATTGAATTTCATCACTTCGGCGTGGTCTTCATCATTTCCGACATGTTCTTCAAAGCACTTGGCGTGGTCTTCATCCTAAATAACCATCTTAGGAACTCACTTCCAGTGTGGTATTCATCCTAAATTTCTATGCCGGCACATGATGAAAAGTATTCAAAAAATTGATTTTTTTTTCACTTGACTACCGGCATTAATAGATTTATATCGAGCATACCGGAATTTAGTTCCGTCATTGAATCACATCAATTCCGGCATGGTATTCATCACTTCTGGCATGACCTTCATCATTTCCGACATGTTCTTCATCACTTCCGGCATGGTCTTCATCACTTCCGGCGTGGTCTTCATCATTTCCGGCATGTTCTTTATCATTTCTGACATGTTCTTCATCACTTCCAGCAGAGAAGGAGAAGAGAATTTGAAAGGAAATGGGGAAAATTTAGAATTTGAAAGAGAATGGGGAACATTTGGGTTTCAAAGTTTTAACCCTAAAAAGATTAATAAGAAGTGGAGATGGAAATGGGAATATGATTTTTTTTTTTTGATTTTAAGTTTTTTGATTTTTATTTTGAGGGAAGGGTGTTTTAGTATTTTCGCCCCCAAAAGTCACCCCTTAGCACACACCATGGGTTGAGGGAAGTAATTCATATCCCCCAATTAATTCCCATATCCCCCAATTGCGCGTTCTTTTTTTATGCTTTCAATAAAACTTGTCCTTGTTTTACAGGGATCTTAGAATCAGGTTTTGTATATATTTCTCCTTATTGTCTTCTAATGGCTGACTATTGTCATTATGAAGAATATGATAGCCTTAATGGCACTTTGTTAACATGTGATGGTATGTTCATGTACATTGTTGACGACGATTTCCTCCGGCGTGACGTAGGTCTCTGCAACTCGATACAAGATCCATGGCTACCGGTTCTAATCGTGATTATGATATTATGTGCGTATTACTCCTTGCTATGGGAGCATCAAGATTTGAAGAAGTTATCCAAATGGTTGGAAAGAGTTCCAAAAACCATCCCTCAGAATACATTTGTTTTCTATTTGAATATGTATTCAATACTTTTAATGTGTATTAGATCTTTTGTATTATGGGCTCTCATTAAATGAATTTTTTACTATTCTTTGTTGATGATGTATGAATTTCTGTCACTTGTTGGCATTTTATATTAATATAGTTTCTCTAGGGGCTCTGTTTAGCCAAAAAAAAAAAAAAAAAAAAAAAAAAAAAACTTTCTATGGGATAGGGCTATAATTCTATATGCCCCATAGGATGATTCTTAATTAGCATCCAAGGGTGGCCAATTGGCTATCCATAGGCCATGACTTTTGTTGGCCCCTGGTTTGCTGGTGGATTAGACTTTTGGGAGGACAGTGGTGCTCAACCACAAATATTAAATCACCAAAGGTACATGATTTCATGTCATAGAGCACCACGTCACCATCCGATAACAAATATTACAAGGTGCATTTTGTAAACTTCCTTTCTTTTATGCTAATGCAAAATAAACTTTTTGTTTGTATGTACTCACTCATTTCCTGATTAATTATCTTTCCTTCACTGCTTCACATGACATGTACCTTGTTGATCTTTCACTCATGTGACAAATCTATACGTACATAGAATGGCTTACAACTTTTCTGATGGGTATATTGGATCAAGTGTGTATCATATGGAGCAAAACATGAACCGTCAAAAAAATCATTTCTGCTTTCACATCATTTTCATCATCAATATATATATCAATTACTAGTACAATGAATAAGCTAAATACAAACAAGAAATTTATCTTGTGGTCATTGCTTAGAAGATACATGATCACTCTTATCAAGCTGTTGTTTGTGCATATCTCTCTCATATCATATCTATCGCTGGACAAGTTTTGTCTGTGGTTATGACTATTCGCTGGAATGATATCGACTTAACATATGCACTCTTTTTTCAAAAAGTTTACACTGCATGCCTAAGTTTATCATATGTGCTTTCGGTTTTTACTCTTTCTTCCCCAGGCCTGAAAATCTTTCGAACAACAGGATAGTTATAAAAATAAAAGGTCCAGTTTTTACAGCTTTACTATTCTACCCCCCTACGCGTAACACGTCAGTATCAATCACTTATCGGTTAGCTTAAACATCAGAATCAATGTTTGATTAATCCACTTAATTGCATCAACTTTTGTTGTCAATCATCATTAAAGAAGTTGTTTGCAGAAGATTATACAAGAGGCGTGAAACATATTATTATCATAATTGCATGTTTAGCGAGTTTCACGGAAATGGAGCATGTGGTGTGTGGTCACAGTCCCCGTTCATAAAATGGACAATACACTCTGATGTGACTATGAGTCTTTCATTACAACTCTAATGCTCTCGTATTGGGTCGTGGTTCTCATATTTAGTGTCAGTGGCAAACGTCTAAACCCGAGATTTACAATAGTGGAGTTTCGTGGTTCAAATGGCGAACGACATGGACCAGTACCTTTTTCAGACCAGAATTTTTATCACAGTTGAATGTTATAAAAGTTTGGTATAAAAATTTGAAATTAATATCCAGCAGTTTAAGATTTTTCCATGACGTTAAAAGACTGATTAGGGATCTTGCTTTCCTATTCATTTCATTTCAGATCAGTAGTATTTACAAAAATCTTCCATTTATATCAATATAAATCAACATCGATTGAAAGTCTAATCTGTCATTCAAAATGTAAGTGGCCAAGTTTGAAACAGTTGACACTTGTGGATACTTATCCTATCTAGGTATGCATTGTTTATCTGCAAAAATTAATGCATGGCTGCACACTTCCTAGGAAGACGTATGATTTTAGGATGAGCTGTTTTGGTCCACATACTATCCCATTTGGCCACAAATGGTTTAAGCAATCAACATAAAAGTTCTATTATTTTGGCACGCTAGTTGAGTGTGTCTGGTTAACACTGACTATCATTTCACAAGTAAACCAACTCATTTAGCATCACACAATCTTACTTACTTACATAAACTATTTTGAATAATAAATTTATCCGACTAAGTACCTTTTTTTTTCTTTTTTCTTGATTGATTGATAAACATCTGTTAAATACTCATGGCTACTAGAAAGGATTATTAAGTTCCACACGCATTGCCAAATCCATATAAAGATATCATTACCAAATTGACAATTATGTGAAATTCAATAACTCTTATAACATGTAATTATATAAATATTTTTTAAATAAAAAGGTTCTATTGAAATAAAAAGGAAAAATCCCTGAAAACATATATGCAGAACCGCATTCAATTGTTGCTTGCCGTTTACCGCCAGCTCAAAATGGTTTGTTATTATAAACATCAATTAATCACCCGATTAATACTAATTAATCAAGGATAAATTAGTCATTATGTAAAATAGTTGGATAAAGGGTTACCATTTTTATCTTTTAATGACCTTTTTTTGTTATCTAATGGTAGCCCCAAAT
This sequence comes from Papaver armeniacum, assembly GCA_023531295.1. Lineage (NCBI taxonomy): Eukaryota > Viridiplantae > Streptophyta > Magnoliopsida > Ranunculales > Papaveraceae > Papaver > Papaver armeniacum. The sequence continues at coordinate 43,615 of JAJJWW010003886.1, forward strand.
TAAATTAGATAGGCCCCAATTTAGCCAGGTTTTTTTTTACCCTTTACAAAAAAGAAAAGAATTGCGAGATGTTTCATGAATCAAAGAAAAGTACTCGCACTGCACTTGAAAACTGATATCCAGTGCAAGTCCACATATATGGAAGGTTTGCACTTTGCACGCACCTCACCTTTAATCAGAGGTTTGCACTCACCCTGGAGTTTATCATGGACGTGTGCTTTGTATATTGTATTTTCTTTTACGCACCCCACGAATTTCATCTCCCAAGTCACAAGATTAGCGATCATAAAAGGGATACAAATAATACGCTCACTATACGCCTGTATCAATGGTGAAACTAGGACGGAAGGTAACCGGTAGGGCTGCCAATGGGTACTCGATTACGGGAACCGAACCGGATCCAAGGTGTATCGGGTCCGGTTCCGGGTCCTAAGATTGGACCGTTAGCAAAATCACTACCCGTCGGGTATCGGGTACCAGAATATTTATTTTTTATTTGTAAATTTTACTTATAAAATAGAAAGATTACGTGTAATTTGGCTTAAATTCTTTTCACTTGTCCTTTATTTTCTTCAAAAATTCTTCACGAACCATGTAAAGGAAACCACACGAAAACAACCACTCACATACCCAAACTAAAAATGGGACCGCCCTGCTGTCCTCTACGGGGCCAACCGGGATCCACCACCAAAATGTGTGAGATAAAAAGTAATCTCGGTTTTTATGTGGTTCAATTGCTCGGTTTGTACAGAAGCATTCTATTTTCTTATGTTTAATCATAATTAGAACATTCATATAGATATAAATAATAATTTATATGAAAAATTATTAAATTTAAGCTAATATAACAAGAGATATTTTGTAAAAGGGTTGTATGTTTATCATCTAATATATGTGACTCTGGTTCTCATATTTAGCGTTAATGCTTCAAGTCTCTGCATTCGAATTGTATGGACAAATGCTACACATATATTGGATTTTTATGTACGCATCTAAACCCTAGATTTTGAATGGTGAAGTTTTCTGGACGTTCGATGATCCAAATTCTGAATATCATGGAACGGTACCTTTACAACACATAACCGGTGTAAAAGTTTGGTATAAAAATCTGAAATTAATATGTAGCATTTTTCAAAAAAAATTATGGCATTTCAGAATTGATCAGGGCATTGGTTTTCGTTTCAGAACTAATCACGGCACTGGATCAACATTGATTGAAAGTCTACTCTGTCATTCACAATGTAAGTGGCCAAATTTGAAACAGTTGATACTTATCCAATTTAGTCATGTCATTGTTTATCTGCAAAAATTATCGCATGGCTGCACACTTCCTAGGAAAATGTATGATTTTAGGATGAGCAGCTGTTTTGGTCCACATACTATCCCATTTGGCTACAAATGGTTTAAGAAATAACATAAAAGTTCTATTATTTTGGCACGCTAGTTGAGTTTATCTGCTTAACACTGACTATCATTTCACAAGTAAACCAACTCATTTAGCATCACACAATCTTACTTACTTACATAAACAATTTCGAATAATAATTTATCCGACTAAGAACCCTTTTTTTTTTCTTGATACTCATGGCTACTAGAAAGGATTATTAAGTTCCACACGCATTGCCAAATCCATATAAAGAAATCATTACCAAATTGACAATTATGTGAAATTCAATAACTCTTATAACATGTAATTATATAAATATTTTTTAAATAAAAAGGTTCTATTGAAATAAAAAGAAAAAAATCCCCGAAAACATATATGCAGAACCGCATTCAATTGATGCTTGCAGTTTACCACCAGCTCAAAATGGTTTGTTATTATATGTGTATTACATTCTCCCAATTATTTAGTAATTATTACTCGTTTTTATGGGAAATAGAAGGTCAAAAACACGTGAAGCTAGAAGTGCATACAGTACGTAGAAAGATTAAATTGAAAATATGAGCTCTCCCTTCTCTCCTCGCCTGATTATCTCCCCCGTCCGTCTAAAGTTACCATTTTTTCTCTGTCTGTTTCCGCCAACGGTCGCCCCAACGGCTATTTTCTGCCGGATGTTCTAACCGAAATCCTCAAATGGATAGAAATTCTCATACCCTCACCTGCCAATGCAACTGCATTGAGCACAATCACATCTCTACCTGCAATCCTACAATCACTGTCCTAAAAACTCACAATTACATCAACCCAATCACTCAAGTAACTCAAATCACCACTCTCTTTGAACCCTGTAAGGTTTTGAATCTAACAGTTTTCACAAACAATTCACCCATCAGATACAATACCAACCCATTAATTATCTCTGGATATGTATCGGATTTACATGTTTTGCAAGTTTTAATAGGTTTCAAATCTACCCATCTCAATACCAGTTCTGATTTGGCTAAATCTATTCCGGCAAAGCTTCAGAACGTCTTTAATCAAAAATCCAGAGGAAACCCGTCAATTTGAAATATCATAATTAATCTGAGATACTAACTGTTCGATCCTAAAAGGAATTATAATTGCTCGATCATATATGCTGATACAACCACCTCTCAACCACCCCAACACAACTCTGGTAAGAATATTCAATCATATCCTGTATATTCATGTAATCACTTGCTATACTATCTCCTTGTCACAAAATCTATCTATGATACAAGTTGGATTAGGTTTTTTGAAAATCCTGATAAAACTATGAACTTCACAAAACCATTGAAAGTCTTCCTGACAACCATCCCTCAAAATCCATCTGTTGATCTATACGGTTTCTATGTCAATCCCAACACCAAATTCAAACACAACAATCTCTCAACCAAACATAAAATCAACATCCAGAACATCCAGAACTACCTAAACATTCATTTAATCACCATTTTTCTTGGAACCAATGTCTTTAAAACAAATACAATTAAACCCACATTCAAGTATTCCAGTCCTACTTGTCTACCCAAGAAAAACTTTTACATGATTAAGCAAAAAACTATGCTAGGAAGGATTACTATACCAACTGGTGGGGAATGGTGGAAATCTGGTCAAGCTCCTGGTGCGACATACCTGCCAGCAACATCCTTTTCTGGTGCATCTCTCCTCCTTGGCACAAAATAATTTCCCCTAGGAGGAGGCAAAGGCATTACTTTATCTTTAGGAACATCATTGGAATCAGTTACCTCACCTGGCCCAAAGATAGCGAGATCATAAACAGAATTAGCCAGTTTTTGCATCACTGGTGCCAGCAAGAAACTATTGGGGAAGACGACCGCATCACTGGGGAGATCAAGAAAATCATTCTCTCGAATCTTGGCGTTGCTTGCAACAGGAACTGGTGCAGAATAAAATCCATGTCTTGCACCACCACAAACTACCTGCTCATCACCAACAAGCACCAACCCCTCATTAACCACAAATTTCCCTCTGTCAGGATGAACAACATATACCACCCACCCCTCCTTTGCACGTTGAAGTTGAGGAAGTTGAGAATCCAACACATAAGCACTGGAACTAATATGAGCAAACACTTTCTTCTCCTTGACATCCCCAACACCTTCACCACCAACTTGCATGTTTGGCCTTGGTTCCTCTCTGCTGCTACTTCCTACAACTACTACCTGTCAATTTGGAGAAAGGAAGGAAACCCAATCAACAACACCGATACATATACCAAAAAAAACAAATTACGAACATGAAATACACTATCAACATCCAGAAGACAAAACTTCTTACATGATTAGCAAAAATCAATACCTGGTTCTCTGGCACATTAACTTTGGCCTTTTTATATTCTGGTTCACCCCAGGATCTCTGATTAGTCGACATGGAGGGGTGATCATTCTGATCCAAGTACTCAATATAATCTCGCTTAGACATAGTTTCAGAAATTGGAGTTATAACTGGAAATTGCAAAGGTGGATTGCAGAAGTTACAAAGTTACAGAGTGGGAAATTAGATTTACTCTCCCCCCAACAGATCTTATGGATGAGAAAACAAACCGTTAACACATCTCACCCATCCAATTTCAATCTTCGAGATCAACTAATAAAGATATCGGGGAGGCACATGCCTACTGCGTACATGCAAAGACCTATTGAACGCTACCCCAGCTTATTGGCCATTCAGAGGCGGCATCAAACACTTGGCAGGCTGTTGACAAGCGGACTCACATTACGGGTTACCCGTTGCCGAAGGTCGGAGACGAGTTTGAATTTGATAGTGGAAGCCAATAATCGTTCATCTCAGAGACCAAGATCTTTACATCTTACTACTCAAGCCCACCCACAACCTCATGCCCTCAGCTGGAAAACGCGCATGGTTTTGGCTCCAACCCCCAAGCTGCACCATCTCAAACTCCCAACTCAAAGGAAAGACAAGCTACAATCTTAAAAACAAGGTTTGTGAATGCACGTGTGCCAGGTATGTTAAAACCGAGATATAGACCAAAGTTATATGAGTTTCCATGACTTTCATGTCATTGTCACATTACAGTCCAAATCTAAAAGAATCTTACAGATCCTACGACCTCACAACACTCTTCTTACTTACCTTCACAACTGGTACCATAACCTTAACTCCTGTAGCATGCACATCATAAATCACAACCATCACACAAAGTACAATTCCATCACATGGATCACAAAATGCATGAACCATCACTATCAAAGTTTGACTACGAAAAATTATTTTCAATCAATAACTCATAAACTTTGTCTTTCTTTAGGTTATTATATATTGCTTTGTAGAATTTGCTTTGTCTTCTGCTTAATCTTCAGGTCCCACCCTATCAGATTGTTAGTAGTAGCAAAGAACACCAAGTAAAGCCGTACTCCATGGTGCCAACCTCTGGAAAACCTTAAGCTGTTGCCCACCAACCTTCAACAAAGCAACAAACTGTACTATCAGAGTAACCCTGACCATCATTTCAAAATTCAAATTAAAGTGCTATACAAAACTACAAATATTCCCTCCAATCCTAAAACTCTATACATAGAATACCATCTCAAGATAATCATCAGAAAAAACATCAATACCCAAATTCACATGGCCTCTTCCTCAGGAACTAAAAATACTGGAAATATAGACAACCTTATGAGTCAGATGAACTCCTCTCTAAATTTCCCAGAAGATCTACTCCCAAAAGTTTTCATCAACAAAGACAACATCCTACCCAAGAAAAAGATAGATTGGAACTAGGTCTTTATTGGAAGATATTGCAGCAAAATTTCTCATGAACCTAGAACTAAAACCAACTTCATCAACAACAACTAGGAGCTACGCTGAAATGTAGAAGTATCTTTATGGAAGAAAAGAAGAAACTATTACCAAATCTGACTGACTAGCATTGAGGATTACAAGGTCTTTAGAAAAGGAGGAACAAGAGGAATTTTTGACAAGCTCATAGTTCTCGCTAAAGTCCCACCATCAGGACCAGATTTCATTGATGAAGCAACATTCTATAAAGTTTTTGTTTGGGTGCTAGTTAAGATAATCCCAAATCATATTATTCCTGATATTAGGAATATTATTGAACCAGTCGGAATCTTCCAAGGTTCTAAGAAAGCTTATGGAAGAGATGAGGATGAAAAGAATCTTGAAGTCTTGATTACTCTAGATGTTACCAAAGCATTAAAGTATGGAGTTGATGCCCATGAGGATGAGAATACCTCTCACTGGCTTGAATTAGCCTATGCCCTTAATGGTATAGCATTCTATAAAATCTGCAGAACTCTTGATCACCTTGCCCCCCTATGCGTTGAGGAAGAGAGGAATGCTCAAGAAACCCCAACATATCAGTATACATCTACCTCAAAAGCCAAATACCCATCATCACCCAATACCCCCTCACCTTCAAATAACACTCACAATCCAACAAGTAGCTGGAAGAAATCCCAACCACCACCCCTTATACGCCATTATACTGACAAAGCTGGTGCAGAAAAATTTGCTATCAAAATGAGAATAGCACAACAACATACCCTTCTTAAAAACTCTTCTGAGGAGATGGATGGATCCCCTAGGCATATAATATTCAAAGCTGGTTTAGATCAACCAAGCCCGACTTCCTATACCACCACCAACCCTAAAGCTATTGCTTGCCAGAAGAAGCATAAGAAAATGATGGAAAACTACAGAAGCAAAGATCCAAAAATAAAAAAGAAAAACAACATCAAAGGTGCAGCAAGATAACATTACAGCAACAACTCAACTTCCTCTGAGCTGGAGGTGACCATTGATCCCTCAAAAATATTTCCAAAATTTGGAACTAACCTTCACCACTGAAATGAGGGCTTCCCTCAATCAATACCCCACAGAACATACCCTATCTAGCTGATATTCAAAAGCAAATGATGGAGGATCACAACAAACAGAAAAAACTCTTATGGGAAAGGAAGAGATCTGAATTCAAACTGAAAGCAATAGATGTTGAGCAACATCCCCAATTGGTTGACCCTAAAAGAAAACAATACACTCAATCCAGCAGTACTAAGAACCATACTATGCAGTGGGAGGGGCACCAATCTGCTAAGAGGAGCAACAATCAGACCACTCACTTGGAGGAGGAGCAAAAAACAGAGACTACTACTAGCAATCTGATAGGAGCTAACCCCCTTATCACCACTCAGGTAATTTCTCACAAGCTGACTTATAAAGTTACCATATTTATCATTCTTACCTTGGAATCTTATAGGTGGGTTACCCTACTCAGTATCACAAGCCACTCACATATAACTCTAGGATATATAATCCTCATATTTACTTATCCTATCATTTCATATTTTTGGCAATTTTATGCAATCATTGCTTGGAACTGTCAAGGCCTAGGACAAAATACCACAATCAAACACCTGGATAACATGCTAAATAAACACAAACCTGATATTATCTTCCTATCTGAAACCAAACAGCAATCTAGAAATCTAAAGAGAATTTTAGGTAACATAGGTGTCACTAATTTTTGGTATGTAGAACCAAAAGGAAAAACCAAATCAGCTGGTGGATTAGTTCTTGCTTGGAAAACCAATCTAGATGTCACAATAAAAGAATTTTCAGACCACCACATTAGTGCAATCATAACACCCTTTCAAGGAGATCCTTGGTTGTTTACTGGCTACTATGGTAGCCCTTATTCTACTAATGATAAACTTAATTCCTGGAGGATGATTGAAAATACTTGTGCTACTAACCCCTTGCCTTGGTTAATCATGGGAGATTGTAATTTTTTCCTTCATGAGCATGAGAAGTTCAGTCAACATCATATTGATCAAGATGAAGCTAAATTATTTCTAAACAAGATTGAGGAAGCTAATCTCACTGATTTAAGTTACACTGAATGTCCTTTCACTTGGACCAACAAAAGAACTAGTCCCAAACTTACTGAGCAGATATTGGACAGAGGTTTAACTAATGAAGCCTGGTTAGAAACCCAACCCAATACTACTATCTCTAACATCCCTGCCATTGGTTCTGATCACAATCCCATTTTACTCAATACCAATCCCTCTTTGAAACAAGGACACATCCCTTTCAAATTCTTTAGACCTTGGCACAACCATGATGATTGCAAGAGCATAATAGATAAATGCTGGAATGTTAACCACAAAGGATCCCTAGCTATAAGAATTGCTAGGAAAATCATAGATATCAAAGTAAAATTAAAGAAATGGAATAAAAAAGTTTATGGCAACAACAAAACAAATCTTGAAGAAAGCATCCAACACCTTGATTGGTTAACCAAGAATCAGTTCAACTCAAATAGAGGGCAAGACCTTAAAGAAGCAAGACTGTAGGTTAAGCATTGGCAACATGTTCAAGAATCCTCCTGGAAGACCAAAAGCAGGGACCAGCACATCAAACTTGGAGATAGAAATACTGATTACTTCCGCTTGGCTGCTAAAAAGAGATATAGAAGAAACAAGATTGATTCTATACAGAGAGATGATGGTTCCTGGACTCAAGACAGTGCTGAAATTGACACTATTTTCACAAATCACTTTGCCACCATGGCAACTGCTGAAACTATAATCATCAACCCCCTCATTATAAATCTCATACCTACAACCATAACCACTCAAGAAAACCAGAACCTTATTAGAATACCTGATGCTTTGGAAATCAAAAATATCCTCTTTAGTATGGCTGGAGAAAAATCTCCAGGACCCAATGGCTTTCCTCCAAACTTATTCCAAGCTAATTGGGGCATTGTTGGAGAAGACATCACTCACATGGTCCAACATATTTTCACCTCAAGGCACATCCTAAAAGAGATGAACTCCACCTTCATCTCTCTTATCCCCAAAATTGAGAAACCTACCATACCAGCTCACTTCAGGCCTTTCTCCCTATGCAATACCACCTACAAAATCATTTCTAAAATTTTAGCCCAAAGAATCAAACCCTCCTCCCTAAAATCATATCCCTCTTTTCAGTCTGCATTCATACATGGCAGACAAATCTCTGACAATATTGCTATATCCTATGAAATAATTTACCACATGAATACCAAAAGAGGGAATAAAGGAAGCAATGGAACTATGGGCATTAAAATTGATATGGACAAAGCCTTTGACAGAGTGTATTGGAAGTTCCTTCTCCAAGTTATGTCTCAAATGGGTTTCAACCCTCAATGGTGCAACTTAATACATCAATGCATATCTACTACAAGCATGGATGTCCTAGTCAATGGGTCACCAGGAAAATTCTTAAAACCTTCCAGGGGGTTGAGACAAGGGGATCCCCTATCCCCATATCTCTTCCTCTTCTACATGGAAGCTCTTTCCAGATACTTAACTCATGCTGAATCCCAACAAAAAATTCAAGGGATCAAGATCTGCAAGGATGCCCCAGCCATAAACCACCTTCTTTTTGCAGATGACTTCATGATCTTCTGCAAAGCCAACCTGCAAGAATGTAGCAATATCATACAGATCTTTCATGACTTTAGGCAATCTTCAGGGCAACTGATAAAATTCTCTAAATCTGGCATATTCTTAAAGAGAAACACCGCCCGAATTAGCGAGACAAAGATAAGCACTTTTATGAATGTCCAAAGAATCAATAGCAGACAAATATCCGGGATCCCCTCTCTTCACAACTAAGAGTAAAGTTCAAGATTTGAAACCTTGTGTTGATAAGCTTAAATTCAGGTTTGCTGGATGGAAGACTAACCTCTCTACTGTTGGGAAGATGACTACGATCCAATCTGTTACTTCTACTTCTAGCATATACCAGATGAACTGCTTCAAGATTCCAAAAACCACTTGCAGTGAAATCAATGCTATTCAAAGGGACTTCTTCGGAACAAAGATCGGGACAAATCTAAAGGTATCTACTACTTTGCCTGGGATGCTGTTAATAAACCTAAGGAACTTGGGGGATCGGGCTTCAAGAATATGGAAATATCCAACTTGGATATGCTCTCCAAAATTGCCTGGAGATTAATCAAGGAACCAGACTCCCTCTGGAGCAGCACCATGAAAGCGTCCCACTTCCCCAATACAGAAATTATAAGAATGGATACCAATCCAAAGTAAAATGACTCTTGGATATGGAAAGGAATCCTGGAAGGCATAACCTTAATTCAGCAAAACTAAATTTGGAAGATTGGCAATGAAAGAAAAATTCACATATGGGAAGACAGTTGGATAGCTGGCAACTCTGCCAGAATCGCCAAACCTACCCTATGCCCTGATAACCTCAGCACTGTTAACCAACTTCTCACCACTTTTGGAGAAGGGGATATTAATATCCTAAATCAATGGTTCACACCCAACATTCAACACCTAATACTTCAAACTCATGTTTCCCCTTCTGATCATCATGAAATCCAGTGGTCTCTCACTCCCAATAAAAAGTTTTCTGTCAAATCCTTATATGACAAACTAATCCAAGACAAATATGCCAATGACAAGTGATTGCTCCATGGAGTCAAATTTGGGCTCACGGACACAAATCCGACCATTCACTTGTTCATCTGGAAATGTGCCCATGGAATTCTTCCAACTAATGCTAAAACTGCCAGCATCTTAAGTTACATAAGTCCTATATGCTCCTACTGCAATAATGGAGATGAAGATATTACTCATGCTCTTCTATCCTGACCAGCTGCCTCTAAAGTCTGGAAGAATCTCCTGGGGGAACATCATAATATCTTCTCGGCTTTCACCTATTTTCATCATTGGTTCAATAGCTGGTTCCAGACTGATAATCTCTTTGCTAGATGGAACGAAACTTATGCTAATATCTGTTGGTTCATCTGGAAAGACAGATGTGACTGGGTGTTTAGAAAAATCAATCCAGATGCTAATATAAAATGCTACAGCTAGATACATAACCCAGCACCTCTGCAGTCATTCTAGAGTACATCATAAACAAGGGCATATCATGAACAACATATATTAGCAGTTTGATAACTCTAATTCTCCTCCATAGAATTACATCCAACACAGACATACCTATGACAAATTTGGAATCATTATTAGTATGCATATTGACTCTGTAGACCCATGCCATGCTACTAGTGATGCTCATACTTATACTAATTACTCTTTTGTTGCCATGTCCTTCACAGGTCCATGCATGGGAATGAGAAACTTCAAATACTATACCCCTGGACTCAGCAGAGAAGAAAAATCAAGAAGAGGAGCTCAACTTGCCCTAACTTGGGGAAAGACTATGAGGCAAATGAATGTCAACTTTTCTGCTGAAGAAGAAGAAACATTACAAGCTATGATCAAATCAAGTCACCAACTAGAAGTTCAAAACAGGTTCAAAGGAGGAACAAGTACAATACAAAGAGGCAACAACAACAATGCTCCAATTGATTTCATCTTAGGAAGCTCAGGTGCGATTAATGCTCAACAAAACTTTCACGCTATAAATCTTACAAGAATAACTAGATAGTCCAATCACTTCTCTGACTCTACCTGGAGGGGAAGGAATCTTCAAGCCATTTTGCTTGCGTTACAGAATTCTACAAACATCAATCTTCAACTAGATTACTGTAATAACACTAATTATATTTTGAGGGATAGTCTGATGAAACTTCTAGCTCAGCCGGTATCCAACCTGTTTACTTGAGAGGGCAGCTTGTCTAAGCGCCATTTCTCTTTCTTTTTTTTTCTATAAAAAAAAAGTGTATTTCCGTGACACCGGAGTCCATCCGGTCTGTTAAGACTTTTTGATTGTTACACACGCCACGTAGATAAGGATGAATGGGATTGGTATGTGGTGTTTGGCAAATGGATACAGCTAAAGTCATTCTAGCAAAATAGCTTCGAATAGAAGTGGTTCTCAGAATTCATATATAAACATAGATAAGTTTGTAGTATGCTTTGCCAGACCTCATAAAATGTTATCTACGGGGTATCGACTTCAAGATCTATGCAGCATGGACATTCTGAGTTTACGAAGAATCGAAGATATTACTTAATTATATACTCCCTTCGTTCCACTTTAGATGATGTTTTTGGAGTTTTCACGCAGATTAAGAAATGGAGAGAGATATTGAGATTTTCCATGTATACCTTTAAGAAAAGTCTTCAAACATTAATTGCTATTAGAGAACTTAAAAATAAACTTATAGTTCAAAGACAAAATGTTAGGGTGTTATTGGAAGTTTTGTGGAAAAATATGAAAACCTTCAAGTATTGTGGAACAGAAAAATAACCCTAAAACATCATCTAAAATGAAACGGAGGGAATATGTTTAACTCAAACAGTTGAATTTGATATACTGCAACTTCCAACTCAGTTCTCATCTGCAGTAAAATTTGTACTCATTTGCAAGAATCTAAACAAAATTTATTGTAGAATCAGTCTTAACTGCGAATATTCACTTAATACCAAAGAGATCGGAACTCTGAATATTCACCTGATACCAAGAAAATCACAACTACGAAAATCAAGGCCTTAAAAGAGAATTGCCAAACAGAGGTAGCAAAATGGAATATTTGTATGTGTAAAAAGATGCCAGATACTCAGACAGCTCAGATGTATATTAGGCAATAAAAAATAGGATATGCTGACATGGATCCAACCAGAGAATCAATCATTGAAGTCCTTTCCTTGTATAAAAACAGAGACATCTCCATTATGTTGTAATTACAGAACACAGTGAAGAAATTTCTAGACAACAAAATCAGAGAGATCTCGGTTTTAATGAAATATATATCTTCTGGTTCTGAAAACAGAGGAAAAAACACAGTGATTTAAGCTCTGCAAATGTCTTTAACAGGAGGAGAGTTTTATTTGTTTCTTGAAAGTGAGAAAGTTGAAGGAGAGTGGGAGAAAGAACGATAGATTCAATCAGTCAATCATTCAGAAGAATTATTATTCAATTTGGATTCAGACAAAGAAAATCATCATCAAGAAAACTCAAATTCACAGATAGAGATTAAAGAACAGAGAACAAAACCCAAATCTCAACAGGTAATTTATCTTTTTTGTTTCATTTGATGAAGAATTGGTTTGAGTTTTTTAATTTTAAGAAAAGGGTTTTTTTTATTTATGATTTGATTTAGTTTTGTATATTTTTGCAGATTTTTTGAGTCATTATAATGGGAATTACTGGAACAGAGTTATCAACTCATGAATCCGCCACCATGAAATCACCACCACCACCACAAACGGTGGTGGGTCTTCAGAATGAAGCCCTTGAACTAGTGAAATGTGATTGTTGTGGATTAACGGAAGAATGTACATTAACATACATATCAAAAGTGAAAGAAAGATATCAAGGGAAATGGATTTGTGGATTATGTGCAGAAGCTGTTAAAGATGAAATCTCTAGATCAATAACATCATCATCAGAAGATGAAGATAAGAAGATCACAGTCGAAGAAGCATTGAATCTACACATGAATTTTTGTAAGAAATTTAAATGTTTATCATCATCACCACCACCAAATCCAACTAAGCATTTAGTATCAGCCATGAAACATTTACTGAGAAGGAGCTTGGATTCGCCTCCAAGAGTACTAGTTCGATCGAGCTCGAGTCGCAGTAGCAGTAGTGGTAGTGGTTCTGATTTGATTAGAACTAAGAAAATTCTGATCATAATATTGTTCATCTTACTAGATCTGGTAGTTGTTTCTCGACTCTTGCTCGTTGAATCCAAGAACAACCAGTTGGTCAAGCACTTGGTGGTTGTACCAAGAGGTATGCAGTTGAATTTCATTTACATCAGAGGTTATGTCCAAGAAATAATTAGTTGTTGCACCCACCAGAGCGGCCGCCACCACCACCACCACCACGTCGGAGGATCAAGTCATAGAAGAGACCTATAACCTATAGTAGTGGGAGCTTTGGGGAGAAGTTATTAAGCATATGTCAGTGGTATCAGAGCTACCGCGGCATTTAAGGTTCAAGTCATGGCAGAGGGAGAGCATAAAATAAAGACTTAGTAATTCAATGGTGGCGGCAAAGAGGAGCAACTATCATTAAAATAAATTTAAAATTACGTCAACTGAGTGTCGTTGCCGGAGTCATTATCATGTCTTATGTTATCATACCCAGATGGCGAAGCCATTTGCGGTTGCTTTGAAAGTGTATCTGGTTCAGGTTTCAATGTTCAGAGTTTAGACAGTCAGATTTAATGAGCAATGTCTTTTAAGCTTAGTTAAATGTAAATTTTTATATTATTTGGATGACATAAGGATAAATGAAATATTTTTGTTCCTTTTGGACTTCATATATATTTTTATCTTTTCAACTCCATTTATTATTATTATTATTATTATTAGTGGGAATTAAATAAATACCCCTCTTTTTCATGGGTCTTCACAAACATCCCTGAGAATTTTATAAATACCCCAAAGGGTATATTTTAAGTTTTAGGGTATAGTTTTTCAGCACATCTAAGATTATATTAAGTCAATTCAACTCTGCAGGGAGTTGGGTTGACGTTTTTCATATTGTCAAAACATCTTTAGTTCATTTTCATTATCCAAAAAAGTAATAGTTATTTTCATTATCCATTTAAAATAACCCCCTTAGGGGTATTTGTGAAGTTCATAAGGATATTTGTGAAGACCTTGAAAAGGAGGGGTATTTAATTAATGTTCCCTTATTATTATTCCCTTGGTTTTTGGAAAAGAGATATTTTTACTTTTTTAATTTGACATATTTTTAGGTTAAAATGAAAAAGTGAAAGTATTTCTTTTCCAAAAACAGAGGGAGTATTATTTTTCTGATACAGCATCTCGAGCTAAACTCCCCCGAGCAGTCCCGGCCAGCTAGACATACCTACTGGTGACCGGTCGACCTGCCATACCCAACATCAAATCTAATTCCATCTTTTTTCCTTGTGTTTGTTTGTTTGATTTGATTTACTTTTCTCCAACTTAGCCATGGAAAGGAATGTCTCATGTAGTGTACAGTTTTGCTTTCTTAGTTTTGGAAATGAGCAAAGCAATAATTGATGCGTGTGTGCATGATTTGGCCAAAAGGTAAGACAGAAAAGTGGTTAGGGGCACTTTTTGAGATCTTATTCTTCTTCTTTCTCTGTTTCTGGCTGCACAAGCTGAAGATGATGATGGATGGATGGATGGATGGATAGCTAATTACTCCCTCCGTTCTTTTTTAATAGGCTGGTTTTGTTTTTTGAGAAAATTAAGAAAATTAAGAGAGCCAATCATTGAAAGTTGGTCTGTCCTCATGATCTTGTCAATAAAAAAGTGAAGTGAAATGGTCACGACAATGATTATCGAGTAAAAGAAGTAAAGTGAAATGGTCATAATGACACTTGTCATCAAAAGAAGTTAAAGAAAAATGGTGAGGAAAAATAAAGTGAATTTGACTTTCCCAATTGGGAAACCAGTATTTATTTTTTCAGAACATTTATTTATAGAAACCAGCTTATTATTTAAGAACGGAGGGAGTATAATACAGTGAGAAAGAATGTAATGAAACATAGAAGAAGAATACTGAAATGATAATGGTTTGGAGAGGAGGAGGGGCCAATGATAAGGAGTGTGTAACGAACAATGGGGCAATGGACCCTCCATCAAACTTTTTGTTTTTTTTTTTGTTGATCAGGATATGGTTATTCCTATCAGTATCAAAATTCAATTATGGATTCTGGAATGATTTGGATTCATCACTTATTGGTGGTTGAGTTGAGTTGAGGCTGTTGAGCCACTGTTGGTGTGGGGATAAAGAAGAGACAAGAGGATCATCTTTTGTTTCTGCATGTTATCTTTAACTGTTTATACAAAATGCCTTCTCCAAGAAAACAACCCCAACCCCCGGAAGGCCCCAAACACCCCAACCCTTCTTGCCCAAGGCCTCTCAAATTCTATTCTTGATGCTTGCTGGTGATTGTGCCGCGATATGGGCTAAAATGAGAAGAAGAAGAAAAAATGATATAGTATCTCTTTTCTAGGAACCGAGGTAGTAGATCGGTCGATGTCAATACAGAATAGTACAATCTAGCAGCCCCCGGTACTGCAAATGCAAACCATGAGTGGCGGACAAGTCGAGCAGTCCCCATTACTTGCAAGCCATGAATAGACTGGTGGTGGTGGGTGTCCTACTTCAGTGGTGGTGGTGGCGACATAAATTCCCTCAATCATTTCAAAGTTGGTGTCCTTCGCCTTGGTGAAAGTTAGTTTACCCGACTCTTGCACTATATTAAGCTAAAACAATGGAAAATAAATGACTTTATGGATTGATTGAAAAATTTGCTTAGTGCAGGTAGGTAAACTAACATAGAAGCTTTACAGGGATCACAAGATTCACGAGGAGACATACGTTTTCAGTTCTAACTCTTAGCTCAAGGTCTAAGGATCTAGATTTACAGGGATCACAAGATTCACGAGGAGACATACGTTCCTTTCATGGTCCCGGAAGGAAAAGTTACACAGCAGGAACATGATGAGATGTGCGAGAAGGAGAATTGACTTATGAAAGAATCCTATTATTGGGGCTTAAAAGGCTTGGTTTTGGTTTTTTTTTATAGGGTCACCAAATAGTAATAGAGAACACCCCTATCCAAATATATATATAATGACTAATATGACCTCCATTTGATTTGAGATAATAAATTTGATTAACATCACTAATCATGGTTAGCTAATCAATTAAAACTAATTCATTTCTTTAAGTTAAGTGATGAAGATGAAAATAAAAACCCAAAAAAAAAAAATCAGATGGAGGAGGAGGAGGAGGAGAGGAGGAGGAGGAGGAGGAGGAGAAGAAGGAGAAGAAGAAGATTGGGGAAAAATATTGGAAATGAGTGATTCAAGTAAGACTTTTGATGTAGGTGAACCCGCATCTTCAAAATACGATAAAATATTTAATACCCATCAACAATGATCAGTTCTTTGCTGATTTTTCCAAAAATCATGAATTTTATTCTCAAACTCAGCATAACCATTATGAACTTTACGATGATTCCGAAGGACCAACCCACGAAGAAGAAGAAAACGAAGAGACCAATGCTCAAGATTACCAGGTATACCTCTATTCTAACTCCAATTTCAGTTTTTAAGCTCAGAGTTGCAAGAAGTATCGATTTTGTCCTTCCGAAAACCCTAGGTTTCCAGCCGCCAGGTACAATAACGGCTTGGAGCCCATGAACTCCTGGTCGTTATTCTGTTTTACGGGTTATTATTGAAGAACTCCCAGCCGTTACCAAACTATTACAGATGGATCGATGAATATTCGTGGTCGTAACTGAAAAATTACGGCCAGGTTTTCTCTACGTGCATGGGAAGCATTTAATACTGTCGGCGGCGGTTAGGTTTCCTGGCCAAAAATATTAAATGCTATTTAATGCTGTCGGCGCCGGTTGGGTTACCCAATCTATTTTTTACGGCTTGTTTTCAAGGCGTGAGCGACTCTTCCATTATGAGCCAATTAACGTCCCATGATTCACGGATGTAAACTTTTTACGGTTTGGAATATATCTAGTCGACCCAGCCGTGTACATTATGACGGCTGAAATATCACTGGTCGACCCAGCCGTATAGTCTATGACGGCTGGAAATTTGATTTTCTACCAAGCCGTATACTCGATGACGGCTGGATATTCCCTTTTCGACCCAACCATTTCTGTTTGTTTAAAATTTTTTGGTGACAAATGATGTGACATATTTCATTTTATTATAGAGGCTGGTAATTCTACCCGTAAAACAAATTTACGGTTGATAATTCTAGCTGTAAGACATATTTACGGCTGGTAATCTTAGTCGTAAGTTACCCTGGTGTTGATGGTGGTTTTTAAACAAGGGGTAAAATCGTAAAACCCCATGACCTAGTGTTACCCGCAACACATTAACTAAGAGCATTTAACTCAGGTGTAAATAATTAATAGGGGTATTTTTTCAAAATACCAGATTAGGGTTTTCGACATAGAACCCTAATTCCAAAACCAAGCCGCATACTGCGCACCATGGCAACAATGCCAAACCAAGCCGCACACTGCGCACCATGGCAACAATGCCAAACCAAGCCGCACACTGCGCACCATGGCAACAATGCCAAACCAAGCCGCACATCGCGCACCATGGCAACAATGCCAAACCAAGCCGCTGACATCGCGCACCATGGCAACAATGCCAAACCAAGCCGCACACTGCGCACCATGGCAGCAATGCCAAACCAAGCCGCACACTGCAAGCACCATGGCAATGACGGGAGCAAAACCAAACGCACATCTGCGCACCATGGCTGGGACGCCAAAACCAAGCCGCACACTGCGCACCATGGCAGCGACGCCAAAACCAAGCCGCACAACACAGCACCATGGCAATAACGCCAAAACCAAGCCAAGCGCACCGCGCACCATGGCAACGATGCCAAACCAAGCCACACATTGCGCACCATGGCAACGACGCCAAAACCAAGCGCACACATCGCGCACCATGGCAATGACGCCAAAACCAAACTACATATCGCACTCATTGGCAACCATGCCAAACTAAGCCGCCTCACCATTGGCACATGCCAAATATAGCGCCCTAGGCTTGCAAAACGTACAACTAGGTCAACATGGCCGTACGTGCCATTGGCACATGCCAACACGTACCACAAGCCATATTTCCAAGCCGCTATGCCATTGGCACATGCCAAATATAGCGCCCTAGGCTTGCAAAACGTGCAACTAGGTCAACATGGCCGTACGTGCCATTGGCACATGCCAATACGTACCACAAGCCATATTTCCAAGCCGCTATGCCATTGGCACATGCCAAATATAGCGCCTTAGGCTTGCAAAACGTGCAACTAGGTCAACATGGTAAATACGTGCCATTGGCACATGCCAACACGTACCACAAGCCATATTTCCAAGCCGCTATGCCATTGGCACATGCCAAATATAGCGCCCTAGGCTTGCAAAACGTGCAACTAGTTCAACATGGCCGTACGTGCCATTGGCACATGCCAACACGCACCACAAGCCATGTTTCCAAGCCGATATGCCATTGGCACATACCAAATATTGCGCCCTAGGCTTGCAAACCATGCAACCTAGGCCAAGTCGGCCACGCATGCCATTGGCACATGCTAACATGCTCGCTGGTAGCTTTTCCTACCAAGGCCACGGCCCCGACGGCACAAGCATGCCATTGGCACATGCCAACAGAGCTCATTTGGTAGCTTTTCCTACCAAAGCCCACGGCCCTAATGGCCACGCATGCCATTGGCACATGCCAACATGCTTCATTGGTAGCTTTTCCTACCAAAGCCACGGCCCTAAACGGCCACGCATGCCATTGGCACATGCCAACATGCTCGCTGGTAGTTTTTCCTACCAAGGCCACGGCCCTAGCGGCCACGCATGCCATTGGCACATGCCAACATGCTCGCTGGTAGCTTTTCCTACCAAGGCCACGGCCCTAACGGCCACGCATGTTATTGGCACATGCCAACACGCTCGCTGGTAGCCTAACTCGCAAACCATGCAACCTACCACCAAGGCATTCCGCACATGCCATTGGCACATGCCACACACGCCACTAGCAAATCTGGCATTGCCACTTGCACTCAAGGTGCAACCAACACTCGAGATATCAACACAAACGGGGGGATGCTTTCCAGGGTTTTGGTTTGGCGGTCTGACTTACGGCGTACACTACGCTCACATTAAGAAAGCGTGAAAAGGAATAAAGCGGTCAAATAAATAAGGAAATAATGGTGAAAACGTTTTCACCCATTAACACCATGCGGTTACCACCTCCTCCCATTATTTCACCCTTTACTCTCTTCCTTCATGAGGCCGAGTACGTTTCAATCTCGACTTGTATAAATAGGTCTTACCTATTTCCACCGGACAACAAGTCTCGGTCGGGGGAGAAAAATACTACACTCTCAGAAAAGGAAACTTTGCAAGCTCTCCAAAAGCTTTCAACTCTTGCAAGCTTCCGAAGCTTCCACTTTCGATACAAGTCGAGACACTACTCTCCCGCACTATTCGGCCTCAACACCTTTCTTTGCTTCCTTCCCAAATCAACCCTTCTCCTCCACTTTGCACGGAAGCAAGTCCGGGAACGGCCATTTCTTGGTTTAGGCCGGACTTGTACAGATTGATCTCTCGAATCTATAAAGTGCTCACGTGCAACACATTTGTTTAGGGTTTGAACCAGTTTCGCACTCATCTACCGAATTTACCGAAATCGGCAGAAACGATTTTTACCCATAAACAATTGGCGACTACAGCGGGAGGATTGATCTATCGGATACAATGTCAGACTTTCGATCTCGT
This sequence comes from Papaver armeniacum, assembly GCA_023531295.1. Lineage (NCBI taxonomy): Eukaryota > Viridiplantae > Streptophyta > Magnoliopsida > Ranunculales > Papaveraceae > Papaver > Papaver armeniacum. Next base: position 63,293 of record JAJJWW010003886.1, read on the forward strand.
TATTCGACCCAGATGTCAAGATGGTAGGGGAAGGCGACTCAATCCGACGCAACTACCAGACGACCCAGTTACTAGTTATAAAAACTACACAAGAAACTGGGGACTTGCCGAAGATGCTACCACTCGATCCGACTCAACTACTAGACGACCCGGTTACCAGTTGCAAAAACTATACGAGAAAACTGGAGACTCGCCGAAGATGCTATCGGCGATTGGGGACTTGCTGACGATGCTACCAGCAAAGCCGCCTTTTACATGGAGAGGGGCGTGTTCACAAAAACCTATGAAGTGAGTAAATTTAGACTTCGCAAGATATACGATCTGTTTTTAGGCTCTTAATAAAACAGTCATACTACTGAGTATTGTGCCTATTGCTAGCACACACTTTCATAAAAGCAATATTCCTTTCCCAAAACATAATCAGAGTCATATTATCAAAACCATTCATCCCAGAAATAATCCAATATCCTCAAAAGCTACCATTTTGTCTACCAAAATCGGTCAAACATTGAACCGGACATCCGGTATGTCTTTCAAAAAAAAAAAAAAAAAGAACCTAAATGAAAGTTTAACAGGGAAACATTCAAGGAAAATCATCCAACAGAGGTCTGTTCTTCTTGGAGAAAGTCAACTTTGCATCTTCAAGAGCCGCTCTCTTCATAGTCAACATCTTGGAAAGCTTTTCGAGTTCTACCTCCTGTCGTGCAATCTCCTCTACGGAAACGCTTTCGATTGCTTTGCATCTTTCAACTTTTGGATCTCAGCAAGGCCTTCGACAAACCACGAAGTGTTGAACTCCTTTTCTACGCACACGTCGCGTTGGTGCTCCCAGTCGGCAATAACGTCTTCAGAAACGGTGTGACCAGTCACCTCATGCATGTCCTCGATGGAAGATAAAGCCTCTTCCACACGCTTAACCCAGACAAATCGACTAGTGACCTTCTTGGTTGTGGCCATATGTCCGTACTTCTCCCGGATTACGGTGTAGAACGCCTCATACTTAGCCGGACCGGGCCAAGCCAATGGTCCACACCATACCGAAATCCAAGCCGGCGTCCATGCCTAACCCGCGTCCACACCAAGTCAGCGCCCATTCCAAGACGATCCAGCGCCTACCAGACGCGTTTCCCAGATACGCTTACCAGATGCGCTTTCCAGACGCGCATGACAGAAGCGCTTGCCAGACGCGCTTGACAGACGCACATGCCAGGCACACATGCCGCACACGCATGCCAACCGCAGTACCACACTTTGTGCTAACAGTTTGCATCCTTCTGGCGTTAACATCTTGCGCCCTTCCAAAGACCATCCTCGCCCTTCGAAACAGGCGCCATAGCTCCAAAGACTTCGTGATCAAACCGTGTCATCTCTCGCGCGATACACTTACGATCACCGAACCAGAGCCACTTCCGCCACCCCAACGGTTCTTCAAGCATGGAAGCTCCAACCGTCACCAGAGACGCTACTCCACCACCAGGGCAAGATACTTTGGAAGATCAGGAAGAAGCCGACCTCCTTTTTAGCACTGTTGATTTGATGAAAAGACAAAAGATACTTCAAAGAGGGACGCGCGTTTATAGATGAAGAGGCTCGCGTTGCTCTTGAACGCCCGAGTAGAACGGGATAAGCAATCCAATTTCGTCACACGTGAATATCAGGAAAGACTTCTCCAAAATCAAAGCAAGGGGAAATCAACAACTCTCCCGAGTTCACGGAGACCCTTCTTCCATTGGGACCCGCATAATGGGAACTTCGCCCACAAAGTCGCATACGGTCTATGATGAAACAGTTATGTGAGATTCTATATTTCTCCAAGGCGTAGCGGCCAAGACATATTTGCACCCCTCAACCGCACTACATCGGGAAAGCAAAGGCGTTTCGGCCGGGAAGCCGTTCCCAAACCCCAACCTCTCTAAGAAAGCACGATCGACGGATGTAACCGGGGACTCCTAACGCCTGTTCTCTTGAGGGATGTCGAGTTTGACGAACGTGACGCGGCCTCCGACTTCAAAATGGTAGCCGTCAAGGCTCGAGAGTTGCAAGATGTTGTTTCAACGTTCTCTAGTAACTACGCATAAACGTTCTCCGGGCGGTGGCTTCGCTTCAACGTTCGCTTCAACGCCACTCCTTTCGCAAAGGGTCGTGCCGCCACACTCCCCATATCAAGGAACATAGCCACAGCCAGCCAATCTTCGTAGTCATGGACACCTTTTTAATCCATCTCGCCAAAACTCGTAATCATGGACAGGTTTGCTCGCTTACGCATCCAGCCAATCCTTTTACTTCCACGAAGCCCATAGAATATCAGCCAACCTACTTTGTTACCACGACAATGTAGTTTCTCCTTATTACATCTCCTACCAAGAATTGTTGCCCCTCATTCGTTGATACCAGCCCGAGCTTCACCGCAGCAGCGGTTAATTACTACAAAGATGGAAACACGTATACCATACTTGAGGACGGAAGATATACACGGGATCCCTTCTTTGTCAAAGCTCAAGACACAGTCCACCAAAAATCCGTACCCACAACAAGGTCCTCTACTCTTCAAGGGAAAAGCACAATAATATCATCACCTCTCTGTCTAGAAGACGCCTTCAACACTTTACGAAGCCGCGGAGGATCCCGAGCCTGCACTATCGAGAATATGTCATCATGTAATTTCGAGCATCCCAAGTGTCACATCCGAGAAGAGTATGATAGGCTTATATCAAATCCCGTGGAGGGGGATTCAAGGCGATGTAATGAAAGTAGGTTATGCATGGGGACTACCAGCGTGAGATGCTTTCACTCCCTCAACAGGTTATTACTGATTTCAACATCATCACTATCGAGGTTTTACGAGCCGCGGGAATTTCTCAACATGAAGCCGTACATGTGCACCGAAAAACTCCAAAAGCACGCCAGAAGGTTACGTTCACGTATTCATCCATGCCATCATATCAAACCGAAGTATGACCGGGGACTTCTCACCACATCCCATTTCGTACGATAGTCCAAGATCCAGAAGATGGTTTGAAGGATTAACTTGGAACAAAGTCCTGGAAGACTTGATAGCAGCGCATCGGCAATGGAACGTCTCCCTATTTCATCCCGGGGCGCCAGAAGTTTTCGACCATGCAAGCATTCACAACAACTTGAACATGTCCATACCAAAGTCTATGGAATAATATCAGTTTTAACCCTCTACCGCTGTTTACAACGACTTGGATACTATTGGCCGGAGATGGAAGACCACTCTCGATTACTCCAGAAGATCCCGGGTGGAGGAACATGCACAAGCATACAGAAACAGGATTTCTAGGGCGTACAATAGCCATGTAAAATCCATGGTTTTTAAGGAAGGAGATCTGGTGCTAAAAACCGCCAAACACATCCAGCAAGATGCATCGGCACCGAAGTTTTCTCCCAAATGGGAAGGGTCGTACATAATCACTAAAGCGTATGACAGTGGTTACTACAAGATTATAAAAGAAGATGGGGGAAAGCTAGAGGCGGTCATCAACGGAAAGTGGCTTAAGGCATACTACGCCTAATCACTTCCCTACAACATACTACATCAAAAATGGCCAAAGCTTCCTCCTCATCCAAAGATGGCTTTTGTGGTGAATCACACGGCAATAATAATACCATTTCGACCTTCACAATATTGAGACGATGTCGCAACCATGGTGATATTAAACTCCCAAGGATTCACTGGTGGACACCATGTTCTCCCACCTTTGAATGGGCGACTCTGCGGCCGGCACGGACGGACATATTCTCCATCTCAAGAATCATTGGCAAAAGACAGTTCACTACGGAAACCAAGGCGGACGAAAAAGCACTTTACTACGCTCCTGGTGGCGATATGGCCGTATGTCTTCTGTATCCTCGTATAAAGGACCACGAATTCTTTCCGCACCAGGAAACCGCCAACATTCTGATAGTTGGATGAGAGACACCTTATACGAGTCCCAAACGACAAACCTGCATAGGGGTATTCATGACAAGAGAGCCCTAAATCGGCGTTCTCCAAGTCTCAGCGGTCAACAAGGTCGATTTGAAGGAAGGGGAACGACTAGGTCATCCTCGTCAATAACGATTACGCATGCTCCAACGGGATATCTCGCACAAAAGGGAAAATTTTCCATTCATCCAACAAGCGGTAAAGCGTACATCAGTCCACCAAAGAAGAAGAAAACATCTAAGTATGATTTTCTTAACCCCGAATAGCCTTTGTTGGGATGCTCTGCAAGAGTCGACCTCGCGCCTTCACCGGAGAATGCAAATTTGGTTAGAAGATGATTCGTCTCGTGCGACATGACAAAGAGAGAAACTCAACAAGAAGAACCATTTCTCTAACGAGGAGATGATGCAATTACGTTGGGTATGAATACGGAACCTTAAAAAAGAAAGGAAGCAATGAGGGACATAACGCTTCCAGATTTTAGCATGGATAAGGCCACGATTGGAGCTGCGCGTGAAGGAAGGCAAGATAAGGAAACTTTGATACCTGTAGAAACACCTACTCCCTCATTGTTTACATCGGTCCCGCCAACTAGCACGATCAGCTTCCCCACATTGCGCCGGTCCCACCAGCTAGCACAATCAGCTTCCTAACTCACGCCAACTTCCCAACGTCGTCCAAGTTGCACCGGCCCCACCAATTGCACCGACTTCCCAATGGCCGCCCAAGTTACGCCTGCAAGCACGCACAGCTTCCACACCTTGCGCCGGTCCCACCAGCTAGCACAACCAGCTTCCCAACTCATGCCAACTTCCCAACGTCGCCCAAGTTGCACCGGCCCCACCAATTGCGCCGACTTCCCAATGGCCGCCCAAGTCATGCCTGCAAGCACGCACAGCTTCCACACCTTGCGCCTGTCCCACCAGCTAGCACACTCGGTTCCCAACTCACGCCAATTTCCCAACGTCGCCCAAGCTGCACCGACCCCACCAATTGTGCCGACCCTCCCGATTTGTGCAAAACTACCGAGGCAAGGATTCCAAATCCTATTTATAAAAGGTCGACAAGCCTCCTCAATTCTCTTTACGGTTTCTTTGTTGATAGTTTGTCACCATCTTATGCTTACCTCGCAACAAAGCCCCTGTTCCGAGCTAGCGGGGGACTTAATGTTGATGGTGGTTTTTAAACAAGGGGTAAAATCGTAAAACCCCATGACCTAGTGTTACCCGCAACACATTAACTAAGAGCATTTAACTTTCGAGGTGTAAATAATTAATTGGGATATTTTTTAAAATACCAGATTAGGGTTTTCGACCACGAACCCTAATTCCAAAACCAAGCGCACACTTGCGCACCATGGCAACAATGCCAAACCAAGCCGCACACACTGCGCACCATGGCAACAATGCCAAACCAAGCCCCACAACTGCGCACCATGGCAACAATGCCAAACCAAGCCGCATACTGCGCACCATGGCAACAATGCCAAACCAAGCCGTCTGACTGCGCACACCATGGCAACAATGCCAAACCAAGCCGCACACTGCGCACCATGGAAACAATGGCAAACCAAAGCCGCACACCGCGCACCATGGCACCGACGCCAAAACCAAGCCGCACACTGCGCACCATGGCAACGATGCCAAACCAAGCCGCACACTGCGCGCCATGGCAACGACGCTAAAACCAAGCCGCACACTGCGCACCATGGCAGCGACGCCAAAACCAAACTACATATCGCACTCATTGGCAACCATGCCAAACTTAGCCGCTACGCCATTGGCACATGCCAAATATAGCGCCCTAGGCTTGCAAAACGTGCAACTAGGTCAACATGGCCGTACGTGCCATTGGCACATGCCAACACGTACCACAAGACATATTTCAAGCCACTATGCCATTGGCACAATCCAAATATAGCGCCTAGGCTTGCAAAACGTGCAACTAGGTCAACATGGCCGTACGTGCCATTGGCACATGCCAACACGTACCACAAGCCATATTTCCAAGCCGTATGCCATTGGCACATGCCAAATATAGCGCCCTAGGCTTGCAAAACGTGCAACTAGTTCAACATGGCCGTACGTGCCATTGGCACATGCTAACACGCACCACAAGCCATGTTTCCAAGCCGCTATGCCATTGGCACATGCCAAATATAGCGCCCTAGGCTTGCAAACCATGCAACCTAGGCCAAGTCGGCCACGCATGCCATTGGCACATGCTAACATGCTCATTGGTAGCTTTTCCTACCAAGGCCACGGCCCCGGCCGACCACGCATACCATTGGCACATGCCAACATGCTCATTGGTAGATTTTCCTACCAAAGCCACGGCCCTAATGGCCACGCATGCCATTGGCACATGCCAACATGCTCGTTGGTAGTTTTCCTACCAAGGCCACGGCCCTAGCGGCCACGCATGCCATTGGCACATGCCAACATGCTCGGCGGTAGATTTTTCCTACCAAGGCCACGGCCTAACTGGCCACGCATGTTATTGGCACATGCCAACACGCTCATTGTAGCCTAACTGCAAACAATGCAACCTACCACCAAGGCATTCCGCACATGCCATTGGCACATGCCACACACGCCACTAGCAAACTGGCATTGCCACTTGCACTCAAGGTGCAACCAACACTCGAGATATCAACACAAGGCGGGGATGCTTTCCGGGGTTTTGGTTTGGCGGTCTGACTTGCAAACGTACACTACGTTCACATTAAGAAAGCGTGAAAAGGAATAAAGCGGTCAAATAAATGAGGAAATAATGGTGAAAACGTTTTCACCCATTAACACCATGCGGTTACCACCTCCTCCCATTATTTCACCCTTTACTCTCTTCCTTCATGAGGCCGAGAGCACGTTTCAATCTCGACTTGTATAAATAGGTCTTACCTATTTCCACCAGACAACAAGTCTCGGTCAGGAGAAAAATACTACACTCTCAGAAAAGGCAACTTTGCAAGCTCTCCAAAAGCTTTCATCTCTTGCAAGCTTCCACTTTCTGATACAAGTCGAGACACTACTCTCCCAGAATTATTCTGGTCTCAACACCTTTCTTTGCTTCCCTCCCCAAATCAACCCTTCTCCTCACTTTGTGACCGAAGCAAGTCCGGGAACGGCCATTTCTTGGTTTAGGTTTGGACTTGTGCAGATTGATCTCTCGAATCTAGAAAGTGCTCACGTCGGCACATTTGTTTAGGGTTTGAACCAGTTTCTCACTCACCTACCGAATTTACCGAAATCGGCAGAAACGATTTTTACCCATAAACACCTGGATTGTCAGTATCAAATTCCACTTCGTTATACTTAAACAAGAATCTGATAAATTAAAACACTAGTATCCATTCATTCAAGGAAAATTAATATCCCATTACTTAAAACAAACGAAATCACCCAAAACCATAACCTAAAACATACTAAAAGTAAGTCTGCATAATGAAAAGCTGAAATGACTTAAACAAGTACATAAGACAATCATCCACTACGACCAACAATCTTGGGAACATCCTCAGAAGATGATGAAGAACTATGGGGATTTTGGGAACCACTTATCCAATCATCCTCGTCGTTAGTATAGAGATCATCCTTCGTTGGATTATGTAACTCCTGAAGCCTAAGAAGCAGTGTTTTTTGTTGGTCGCAATCCAAATATAAAACCTCCTCAATGTTACGGATCAGTCCCCTGGCCATCCACTTAGCTCACTTGACCTATTTTCACATCCTTCAATCAATAGTGGTACATAATTTGAGAAACGTGTACAAAAAAGAGAATCATATACTTAGCATAATTTGAGAAACGTGTACAAAAAGAGAATCACACATTGGTAGTTCCTGGGGTTTTTTCTTCTTTTCAGGGTTCCTAAAAATGGTGAAAGACATATCAGGAGATAGGACCAATTCACTCAGAGTTATACATTTACGGTTATGAACCAACAGGAGACCCATCCGTATTACATAATATCGGCTGGGAAATGTGAGACTTCCAAAACGTACATAGTCTCGGCTAATAAACATGCAGATGACCCATCCGTTTGACACAATTGCGGCCGGGAAGTGTGACACCACCCAAGTATCGGCTAGGAAATATAAATAACAGTTACAAAATTTCAGTTACGGTGAGGAAATTCCCAGCCAAAAACAATCATCACCCTATTTTTTTCTGCAAACACTGGCCAACTTACGGTTGGGAAAGTCTCATCCGTAAAAATATTTCATGGTTGGGATCTTGAATTTTCCTAACCGCATAAAATGTTAACGACTGGGAGTTCTTGATGTCCCAACCGTTAGGTATACATTACGGCCAGGACGATATGATATCCTAGCCGTAAACGCTTTAGAAAACAATTTTTGAAAACCCTAAAATCATCAATCGAACCTATTTTTTTCAATCTAATGGTAAAATAACTGGTGGGTTTTTCGATTCTTACCTAGTAGGAATCATTTGTGGAGGATTCACAGGTGTTTGAATAGATTGGTTCACCACATCTCATTAAAAGGAACATCAATAACTTGTCGTGTTTCAGAATCAGGGTTCAATCGGCCAAATCTTGTCACTCTTGATCTTGCTACCATCTTGAGAATTGAATCACGTTGAGCTGCTTCAAAAACCAATGGAAAATAGAAGTAGATATTATTAGGTTTTGGAGAGTGATTTTAAGAAGAAGAAGAGAGAAAATGAAAGGATTTCGATTTTTGGTTTTGAATTAGGATTATGTTTTGATTATATAAGGTTTGATTTTAAAATTGATTTATTAGGGGAGAGGTAAATCTGACGTTTGAATCACTTAAGATCTCCCCTATCCATATTTTGGCTACCCAAAGCACATTAAGCCCCCAAATTCCTATTGTGTTTAAGCCCCAATAATAGGATTCTTTTGAAAATGATGAGATGTGCGATAAACAGAATGAAAACCTTTTTGACAAACCTTAAAAAGTAACTTTTCATCTTATTAAGTCGAAAAGTCAGAATTTAGATTATAAGTAAAATTTTAGAATGATTTATAGAAGCAGAAAATTGACTTTTGGAAAATGATCGTCGCTTCTGATTGGCAAACAAGCTATAGTTATATGATGAGAAGAAATGTAATGAAACGTTGCACAATACTCAAATGGCAAAAGTTTTTTTCTTAAGTTTGCAGGGCTAGTGCTAGGATGTGAATGTATAACAAACCATGGGGTAATGGCCAATGGGGGCAATGGACACTCCATCAAACTTTTTTTTTTTTGTGTTAAAAAGGATATGGTTATTCCTGTCAATATCAAAATTCAATTATGGATTTTGGAATGATTTGGATTCATCATTCGTCGGTGGTTGATGTGGGTATACAGAGGCGAGAATCATCTTTGGTTTCTGCATGTTATCTTTATTAACTGTTTACAAAATGCCTTCTCCAAAAGAACAAACCCCAACACCAAGGTGGCGAGGTGCCCAACCCCTCTTGTAAAGGCCTCTTCGATTCCATTTTGGATGCTTGCTGGTGGTTGTGCCGTGGGTTGCTGTACCGAATATACCCGTATCAACACAGATACTGGTGCATACATTGGTTATTATATCGGTCGATATCTATATAGGACAGTCCATTCAAGCAGCCCCAGTATTGCAAACCTGGTGATGGTGGGCACCCTACTTGAGAAAGGAATTTATTTTGTGGTGGTGGTGACATAAATTCCCTCAATCAATTCAAAGTCGCGTTTTTCTTTAGTTTACCCAACTCTTTTACTATGTTGAGCTAAACTATGGAATAACCGTTGTGTAGAACAATGGAGTCTTAATTACCTTCCTCGTATACTTAGAGGTTGAGGGTATATGTCGGCTCCCTATGGACATAGTGGAGTTAGGATCAGTAATTCTTTTTTACATATTTGAGTTAGATCAATAAATTTTTTGTTGGTACTAACGAGTTTCAAACTCGGGTCACTGGTTCCCCATGGGCATAGTGGAGTTAGGATCAGGCGAAAGTCCATGTCTATATGAGGAAATACCATACATTAGTTCTTATAATTACAATCCAGACATTCAACACAAAGGAAATAAACTGACATAGGAATAATGAAGTCTGTCATCATTTGACAGTTATTCAAAATAAACAAGTTGAACTCTTTCATCATACGACAGTTATTAAAAATAAACGACATAAGTGCTTGAACGACGAGAATTATGCTATCTTGATCTCCAGGTATGCATGTCAGCATGTCCTTGCTTACTTAGCCGCAACAACTGCAGTTCCAGATTTCTTGTTGCAAAACTTAAAGCATGCATTGTTACAGTTCTCCGCTTCTTCTTTAAGTTCACTTACGCGGCCTATTTTCCAAAAAATAAAATACAATAAACAACTAGCATAAATTAAATGATAATCGACAAAATGAACAAAAATGAAATTAGTATAGACAAGACAACCAAATGAAATATAGTTGATATTCATTGTTTTACCAGCAGATGTGTGGAAATCGATTATCTTATTGCACATAGAGGATACACATCCCAACTTGCAGAAGTCATTGGTCGCGTATGTCTGTTCTATGTTGGTTTCAACACTAGCTGCTGCTGTTAGTGTCAAAAATATATGGTTAAATGAATGGAATCAATCAGTTGTAATTATAAACATAAATATTAATGAGTTGTTATACACCCGTGTTCAGAAAATTACTTGTTTTAGGGTCATTTTACATACCGGATGGGGTACATCCGCACCGACTTGCACAAACAGCTACCGCGCCTAGTGTAGCACGCATGCACGTAATATAGCAAGAATTTGTAGAGCAACCTGCAGCTTCAACTGGAGTCTGTGCTATGAACAGTCCCGTTAGGAGTACACCGATCACCACAGCGCTGAGAGTAGCAAGGGATTTTCCTTCCATCTTTTTGTTGTTGTATTTCTCTCCTTTGAGTAGTTTTGAATGTGTGAAGACACGATGGAAGCTTGATGATTGAAGGTGGAGCTGGGAGGCACTATTTATAGTAGTGTTTCATCTAAATTGAAATTATAGAACTTGGTTCATATCCAGCCACGTCGTATTTCTTGAATCAGCTGGGGCCCGTAAGATTTGGGGAGTGGTTGGTGGTTGTACTTGTACACTCGCACTGATTGATTAGAACGGGACTCATTTTCATTTGGTCATCCCAGGTTCAAAGTTTAATCCTAGGAGGTCCAGGGTTGAGTCACGATGGCGTAATATTGCGAGGAATTAACATAGAAGGTAGTGTTAGTTTGCACCACTTCGACACAATCTCAACCCCTTCGTAGTTTCGGCTCCCCAGCTAGGTTACCCATGAGGCTCATTTGGTAGGTTAGCAAGACAACCAACTTTGTTCAATTAATGTAGTAGTATGTTGTTGGAGCTTAGCTTGTTAGGCTTCCAACTAGTTAATGTAATACTCTTTATAAAAGAAATAAAAAAATAAAAAAATAAAAAATAATAATAGTAATAATGATAATAATATAAGGAGAAAAAAATATTAAATAACTTCATATTTATCTAACTATGAGGACACGTAAACCATAAAAATATTAAATTAGGAGTTTGTCGGGTCCGAAACCGCACACCCTTGCTTTAAACTAGCTCCCCCTGTTGGTCTTGCCCCTAGTTAGCAATTCGGGGTACGGGTAGTAGTTTGGGACGGCATACATACGAGAATTATACGGATTCGGTCAAAAATCCGGTCAACGGTTCGTTTTTCGGACAGTAGTTCGGAACGGCATACGTGATTATTTAACAAGAAGTAAACAATTTAATCACATAAATGCAGGGGCGGAGCCAGAAATTATGGGAAGGGGGTGCAAAATTTTGCTATGGGTGCAACCAATAATTTTAGGGGGTGCAAAAATGTGAAAATGGGCTTGTATTTCAAAAAAAATTTCTTTCAGGGCTTAGAATGGGCTTTGGAGCCAGCTGGGCAGGGGGTGCAAGTGCACCCCCTTGCAATGGGCTGGCTCCGCCCCTGCATAAATGTATTACAAAACGAATTTATAGACTTTTAAACAAAAATCAACACATAATACACTGGTTAAACAACTACCAATAAAAAAATTTAACTGAATAATTGTATTTAAATGTAAAGTATATAAAAAAACCAATCTGGTCAGAGAGTTACCTACGGGAGAGCGAGGTTTGGCGTTCGAATTTAGTTCGGAAGTATCATTTGGATTCGGTCAGTTCGGATAGGTTCGCGAATCATTCATGAGGTCCATATAATCCGGGAACTAGGTTCGGAATTCAAATAGTTCGGAAGTATCATTCGGATGCCGTCAGTTCGGATACATTCGCGAATCATTCGGGAATGATTCGGAGAATTACTGACTAGGGTCTTGCCCGGCCATATGTTCTATTCCTGAGGACACGTAAACCATAATACATGATTGTTCTCTCAACCACCTCTCTGTGCATACGTAGTTATGCGGGACCTCAAAGTAGTTCGAGCTAAATTAAATTTGCTAATAATAATCAAAATGTTATAATTAAATTGAATTTTGGTCAGTTTGTTTGAGCACCACATATTATTTAGAGATGCTTTGTAAAAGGGGAGGATACCCTTGCGCTTTTATTCTCACACTTTCTCATTATTTTTGTGAATAAAAACTAAACGCTAATGAGTTTGAAGCTAAACTTTTTTGAATAAGTTCCTCTTACAAAGCTTTAGGTTTCTCCCGAAAATGAGAGCATTCTGAAATGAGTAACACTGCCATCTACTGCTTTGAAAATGAGCCGAATTTTTAACCATTGAAATTAAAATTGTGAGGTTCAGTGTTTCTGAATGCTCATATTTTTGGTGGCTATGTAGAATTTTGTAAGAGGGACCTATCTCTAAAATGTTAGTTTCACATTCAAAGTGTGAGAATTAAAGTGTGAGGGGATCTCACACTTTTGTTAAATGGTAGTATCTCCTACTATTAATGTTGTTTACAAACAGGGTATTTGGAGAATGCAAATATTCATAGATTTTTAAAACTTCTCTCTATACAAATACATTTTCCAATGTAAAAAAAAAAACCTGCCGAGATTGGGGTATACTCATTTTTTTCCCATCCAAACTAATATGCTAAGGGGTGTCTAAAAGGTGTTAAAATACCAAATTGCCCATGCTAAAAAACCATGCCGACTAAAACATATTCAAAAAAAATTCAAAATTTTTCTTCAAAACTCTAACCATACATGATGAGATCAAAAAAAAAAAAAAAAAAAGCGAAAGAATCAAAATGGATCAAAAGTCGGCAAGGTTTTTTTTGTCGACCTTCCTGAGCTAAAATATAGTCGCCATGGTATAAGGTTGAATACAGTGGAGCTTTTCATCTACGAAATCGGTAGGTACGGGGTCCTACAGTATTCAGCCTTATACCTTGGAGACTATATTTTAGTCGGCACGATATTCATCCTTATACCTTGCCAGGCTAAACTTTAGTCGGCCCAGATTATGAAATTAATACCTTCTTAGACTAATCATGCATTTGTAACACCTCTCTGTATGTCAAAAATCCTATAGTCGGCGAGGTATTTTGTTATCGACCTTGCGGAGTCTATAAGGTAGCCAGACAGAGTAAGAAATCAATAAGATGCCGACTAGTGAAGCATTTACAACAGACTCTTGTGTGTCAAACATAATAAAGTTGGCATCTTCTTCATTCACCGACCTTGCTAGGCCATAAGTTGTCGGCATGTTCTTCATCCATGGAGACCTTCTTAGGCAGGATATAATCGGCATGTTCTTCATCAGTCGACCCTATGACTTTTCATACTTCGAGGTAATGAAAGTGTTGATTTCTAATCTAATTTTGAGTATGATTTCATACAAATGACTTTGCAATCCCCTTTTTAGAAGTGTTTGGGTAGTGTGCTTTCATTTCCGTTGCAAAAGATTTTCTCAAAACAATTTTTTTTTCCTCAAAAATCTTCCCAAATATGTTCCATCAAAAACAAAATTTCATTTCATAAGTTTTAATCTACTCAATTAATCAATCTAAACTCAATTAATTAAGCCAATCAGATTTTTTAGTGTTAATTAAACAAGGGTATATTAGCCATTTAGAAGATATATGGTTAAGGGGTGGCTTGGTTTTACTTCAAAATGACCCTATTTTGTCTTATTGGGTATACCCCAATTAATCTGGATATACCCAATCAAGCCAGGAAAAAAAACACTATCTCTTATATTTTATTTGTTTTTTCAATTTCACATGCCACTGATTGACTCTTATTTTGTACATAGGTGCACAAGATAAATAGTTTTTGCAAAAGGGTCGGAAGTAGCAGCTTAAATAAGAGTATAGCTACATCGTCAGCTAACACTAGCGGAAACTATAGATTATTATTACGCAAAAATGAAACAATTTAGGAGAAATATGTCCCTTTAGAGACATCTGGAACTGCTAGTGAGAAGAATTCTAGTTCCGCGACACTTCTAGTTCCGTTATTTTTGAAATCTTAAGAGTTTTCTTCCGCAATAAAAGCAACACATGGGTTATCAATGCTCATGTTCTTCACAAGGTGCTATTTTTTAACTGTTACATCAGCTGGCTGATATCGACCCCAGTACTGCAAACCATGAGTAGTGGTCTGGTGGTGGTGGGTGTGTACTACTTCAGAAAGGAATTTATTGTGGTGGTGACATAAATTCCTTCAATAATTTCAAAGTTGATGTCCTTTGCCTTTGTGAAAGTTAGTTTACCCAACTCTTTTACCATATTAGGCTAAACTATGGAAAAGAAATAACTTGGCGTTTTATTTATTTTCCTGAATGTTTTACATAGCATCCATTCCACATTGATCATTATTTGACAATTTACTGGTAGTGGTGGCAGGTCAAGTTGACCTCGTCGTTAACTTCAGGTACAGGTGGGGGAAATTAGATCTTTGCAGAAGTTATAAAGCAGAGAAGTTGTGCGTCCTGTGAGATGACTGGATGTGCAGCTAACCTGGGTACCAGCATCATTAGCCAAAGTTGATTCCTTGAGCAAGTGGGAGCTCATTCCCATAGTTGATTGTACTGTTAAGAATCGAGAATATATTCAGAAACAACTTTACGAGGTTTGCAGATGTGCATTAAAACCTATATTAGCGACGAGTAAAACATAATATTTTTTATAAGCGACGAGTAAAACATAATATTATTTTACCATGTTGAGCGCCGCATATATTGCTTCCAGGAGTCACTTCCTGCTTCACGGCCACCTCCAGTAGCCTTTTCTCCGCCAAAAGCACCACCAATTTCAGCACCATTTGTGGGAATATTAACATTCACAATACCACAATCACTTCCATGTGGCCTGCAGTTGGACACAAAATGCATGAAAAAATATGCAAAAAACACTTAGCCGTAAACTTATGCTCTGGTAGTGAAACATGGAGAATATGGTATGAAGTAACACCCACGAAACCATTCAGACAGAAAATGAATGTTTTGTCTACTGAAAGACTAGATAGTAAGATAACTCAAGATCGGAGTTTGAATCTAATTTCATAATACTAACCCGAGCCATTTGAAGATGATATTTGGTCTCTGTGTGAATATCGAACTACTCAATCCTTGTGGTACAGAGTTGTTTATCTCAATTGCTTCGGTGAGAGTCTGCAAAGTAAAAGTTTGGATTCCCCACAAAAGGAATGCATTTATTAAGCAGAGAAACGAAATAAGAGAAGAGTAACTATGGTAAATGCATACAAAAATATGGGTACCATGCTACCTTAAATTTCATAACATATAGGACTGGACCAAATAATTCTTCTTTTACTACCGGTGCACTTGAAGAAATCTCAACTATTGTGGGATGCACAAAGTTTCCTTCAGATTCGATGGTAGTTCCACCTACAAGAATTTTTCCTCCCTGCACAGAGAGTAGATAGCAGAATTGAGTTTCTAACACAATTAAAGCTACAAAATAACCAAATCTACGCTTTTTCATTCGGTGACAAAAGAATCGATGATTTTTGCAACATAAAAGAGACAATCATAGAATACCTGAGATTTAATGATTTCAATGCCCTTCTCAAAGTTCTTCTTTGAAGTATCAGTATGTAGTGGCCCTAGAAGAGTGCCCGATTCTAAAGGGTCCCCGATTTTGACTTGCTGGTATGCTCCAACTAGTTGATCCAGCACAGTTTGATATATACTCTCATGAATTAGCTATTTCCCGGAACAACATATAACAAAATTAGATATCTGTTTGTCCAGCTTTGAGTTCTTCAGATATGAACATGAAAAGAAACTAACCAGCCTACGACATGTTGTGCAGCGTTGACCAGCTGTACCAACAGCAGCGAACAAAACAGAACGAACAGCTAGAGGGATGTCGGCATCATCCATGACAATTATGGCATTGTTGCCACTCAACTCGAGCAAGCATTTACCAAACCTCTGATTAACGGTCTGTTGAACCATTAGTCCCACCTGTAATTGAGAATGCATTAGATTTCGCAGTTCCAATGGAGCAATCTCTATGTAACCTGAAAGCATGTATGCTGAGTATCAACAGAAGACGAAAGACATTAATCTCGTACAAAATGACCTAAATTGGACATCTGCCAAATTTAGACAAAATTTAGACAGGGAAACATAAGTATAACTCAGCATCTGTTGCTGTGATCCCAATCCTGTAATTTTAAGATTATAAACACAATGTAAAGGTACCTTGGTACTCCCAGTGAATGAAACCAGAGGGATGCGTGTATCTTTTGATATGGCTTCACCAATTTCAGCACCTCCACAGAAAGCAGTAAAGATAGCACCTGGTAAGTTGTTTTTCTTCAGAACTCCGGATACAATTTCAGTCATAGCAATAGTAATCAATGGTGTTGTTGGGGCTCCTTTCCTGTAGTGCATGATATTTTATTCAAGCAACAGAACTGATACTTAAATCGAGAATAAAGAAAGAAAGAGACACACAATTACTTACCAAACAACACAATTGCCGCAGACTAATGCAATACAGGCATTCCATCCTACAACACACGAACAAACAGGATTAAAGAACAAGAGGCACGTTCATAGTTTAGAAACAGGTTTTGAAGGTACAAATCTACATGTAAAACTGCTAGAAGTTCTCACAAGAAAACAAGTAAGTTTGTCCTGATCTATTTTTATGCAAACTGCTTTCATCAAGGACCCTAAGTAGCACACTCATGAAGAATGGCGAAACTCACCAAGAACAGCACATGGGAAGTTGAAAGCAGTAATAACACCAACTATGCCTAGAGGATTCCACATCTGAAGAGTCCAAATAACAACCATATATGATGATTAGCAATGAGACTTTTATATGTTAGCGAAGTAATAACAGTTGATTCTCAAAATCCAAAAGCATATGAACATAAAGCACCTCCATCATCACATGATTTGGACCTGTTAGACAGAAACAACATAGCAAAAGGCTTTAGTTAGAAACATTAAAAGAAATGTAGTTGAGAAGACAACTAATTCAGCCTCAGCCAGAGTCCTGACAGATACAACAGAGTATGTGAGCTCACGTTCTGAAGGTACAACTGAACCATTTAATTGTCGACTTAACCCAACAGCATAGTCACACATGTCGATAATTTCCTGCAGAAGTCCAGTTTTCGCTTAAGTACACCATGTTTTGAAATTGCAACATTAAAAGAAACCAAAAAGGAAGTTGCGTATAGACAACGATCGTACTTGAACCTCCCCGATTCCTTCAGGAAGAATTTTGCCCATCTCGAGCGATACAAGCCTACCAAGAGGATCTAATTTGGCTCTCAGTGCATCTCCTATTTGTCTAACAATCTCACCTCTCTTCGGTGCAGGAAGCTGAGATTAATAGAAGTAAAGCAGCATCACAAAATAACAAATCAGTAGACTAACAGCAGTGTTACAATATTGGCAAAAACAACAGCCAAAAGCAGCATTCACTTGCACACAACAAAAAAACTTCAACTTTTCTCAGCAAATGATATATGGACTCCAGAATACCACCACCAAGCAAACCACATGATGTCATGCAGGCAAGTGGTGTTAAGAAGTCATGCACTTCATATTACAGCACATGATTTTTGAAAGCTCAATTCAATCTAAATCTCCAAGCTACAACAAACAATAATCTAACCTGCATCCATATCTTTGCAGCTTCATTGCAAGCCTGCATGCCAGTCTCATAATCTTCAATCGACGCTTCTGCTACTTCCGCAATCACCTAACAATAAAAAAAGCATATCGGTCATCAAAATAGATGTCAAATAAATTTACATGACACTAAAGAGTCGTGCCAGGCTGCACGCCAGGCCACACCCATTTAGACACCTTAAATCCTCATGATGGTGCATCCTTTGCAGCATGCCACATCAAAATCCACTGGCCACTGCCCCAGAACTAGTACTAGATCACTGCTAATCTGAATCTTAAAACACCTATGGATCATCGACCTACTAAGATTTCTTCCATCTATAGGGGTAAAATGGGAATATTAAAAACTCCTATGATCCAAGAAATTTATCACAGTTTCAGTGATAACCCTTACTTAAATGAACTATTAATCAAACAAATTAAACACTAAGAAACTGAAATTCAACTAAAATAAAATCTGGGTTCATCTTCAATTCACAGTTTCATTAACTACAACCAATTTTACTGCAACGGAGACAAAAACCCAAAATTTAATCAAAAAATTTACAGAAATTCAATCAAGATGTTGAAGAAAAGAAGAATAACCTGATTAGTAGCAGGATTGACAGTAGTAATCACAGGACCATTTCCAGTCCAACAACCATTAACGAAACAGCCTGGGTTAGTTGAATTAAGACCTAATTCTTTCAGAAACTCATACTCTTTCTTTGCAAAACCCATCTCTCTTTCTTTGCTCAGGGTTTGATGGAATTGAATATTTATGAATGATTCAGAATTGGGGCTTTAAGGAAGCAAAGATCAGGGCTTTTTTTACTTACTTACTCCATTACTGGGAGACTATGCCTGTGTTTAAGTAAGGTTCAGTGAATACGAGTTAAACGTGATATCTCGTGCCAAGAGAAATAGTACAACTTAATAAAATAAAAATATAAACTTTTTTTTTGTTTTTTTTTTTTTTCTTTGACAACAATTTTATTGCAGGTCATGCCTTGTGTGCATATTATTTATAAGAGATCCTAAAAACATGAATAATATTTTATTAAAGAATGATTTATGGTTAAATCCAAAACCCTCCATAACTGAATGTTTATGAAAAAAATGTGGCGGACTTATGAACTGAGCATATCTGAGATTATTACCGTAGGTTACTAGTTTTTTTGAAAAATAACCTATACCAAGAGAAAATAACAGTCATTCGTACCGAAACAGATAACTCTCGTGGAATTTAGTAAAACCGTGCCGTCAGGGCCGTCTTAGGCCTAGGGCGAGATGGTCGACCGCCCTAGGCCCATATTTCTGATGGGCCCAAAAAAGTGGGAATGACCTATTCAGCCATTATGTCCACAGGCTAGATGTAATTCAAAGGTGGTGATCGGTGGATAATACCGCAGATCTCTTTCAAAATAACAATGAGATCAAGTAAATCTAATTTTTTTTTTAAAAGATTTAGCTCCTACTTAGTGCAAGTATTATTTTCTTTTTAAAATTTTGTTAACACACAAAACTTGTCCTCTATAGTATTTGCTTAATTACGAAGTTAGTATGGTCACTGAATTTAGCTTCTTTATATTTGAAAAATTTTGCATAATTTGCAAAATCTTAGTGACTTATTTTTAGCAAAAAACAAGATAAAATCGCTAAAAAATGTGGGCGGCTTTCGCCGCTACGGTATTATCTACCATAGTGCCTTCTTAAAACAAAAATTTGATTATTTCTGAACTCTTGTCGGACTTTTATAATGCATAAGGATTGCTCAACTAATTTTTCATTTATCATTTATATATGCCCATACACTCTAGATAAGAGGCCCTCTTTTCTAAGTTCGCCCTAAGCCTCTAAAATGGTAGAGACGGCCCTGCGTGCCGTAGCCTTGAGTATATCCATCCGTCCATGACACTTCAATGTCAATCCTTCAATAGATTATGTTTATCCATCTAATCCAACTCACACTCAAACAATCATTGGCCACGTACCAATTCCTAATCTTCCAATTTTTATACAAAGAGTACAATTATATGAGAATCGAGAAATTGATTAATACAAAGAGATAAAGAAATGAGAAATTGTTTAGTAATACCAAATGGAAAAAGACAATCCCCATAAGATCATCTTGATCTCACACGTAATGTTCATGTGGCATATTGGATGAAGTACATATTCTGTTCACGCAATCCCATATTCCCGTTCATGTCTATCTCAACTACTTAGTTGTTTTCTGGATGTATACACATGCATGAATTCATTCATGAAGTCGAATACTTATTATTTTGCAACCGTAAAATATCCTGGCGAGATTGGGGTATACCAAAACTAATTGGGGTATACCCAATTTTAAGTGGACATGTGACCTTACTAGGGGGAGGTCAAATTTGGTTGAAGTTACAATATTACTCTTGACCTTTATAATTCTATTACCATAATCAGTTTTTTTTATTTTCATCTTCCTTCTTCTCTTCTTCTCTTCCATAACCAACCACACCGGCTCCTTCCCCACCACCACCACCAAAACTCGTCGATTAATTCGTTAACATCGTCGATTCGAAAACTCCGAGTAATCTTCAACAATGGAACCACCACGGCGTAAGGGAACTCGTATGAAAGGCGCCAATCGCAAACCCAATCAATACAACCCCGAAATTGCAAAATTAGTTCAACAAAAAGAGAAGAAAAAAACCGTGAAGAAGAAGAGATTGAACCGCTCAAAACGAAGAAATGGTGCGATTAAGAAAGTAAGGGCCTACTTAAACTCACTCTAGTACTTCAATTTCATGTTTGCATGTCAAATTAGGTTAGAAAAATCGATTCTTTGATTTTCAGTTATTTAGCCTAGCATGTTGTTTGTTTCACGACCTTACGGGATTTCATATTTAGTGATCCACGGGATGCTCTTTGGTTGAAGAACTTACAAATTGTATAGTTTCTGAATCGCCACAGGTAGGGATGTTATTCAACCTATAATCTTGCCTTTTGAAAATTTTATTTTTTAAGCCGGGTTGGTTAAAAATTTTAAACTTGCTAGGCGGGATTTGATTTTTAGCGTCTCCCGATGCCTTGAATGATAAAGGTCGAAATGGTATCTAAATAATACCACGCTTAGGGCGTTATGTTAGCGGTGTTGTTTTTATTATATACGTTGCCGGCGTTTGTAGTTGAAAACCCTGACCATAGTTGTTAAAAGCGTGCGAGTTATTGGAATAAAACCCTCCCGACCCTTGTTTAGCCTAAACTTCTTTGTTTAGATATCGACCCTTCCGAGCATTATTGCGCAGGAATGGTTATATATGTTGAGCCTTTCGACTTATTTTTTTCTTAATTGTTCTTGTTCGGGTTGCAAAAAGGCAAACAAGAAAGCTCAAAGCTCTTAGTCCTCCTTCAAGACCTCCTCGTGTTGGTGACAAACTCTTGACTTCAAGACATCGAGGGCATACGTTTGTGGCGGGAACGACAAAGATCCGTGTGTCGAATGATGATTATCAACCACCATCGAACAGTGATTGATGAGACTCCAGGATGAAGACCAATCAATTCCATCTGGTAGAAGAGGTGAGGATGATGATGTTGATGAAAGAACTCCATTCTTTGGAGGAGGGAACAATGATGATGATGATGATGGTGATCAAGACATGCCTAATGTTGGAGGAGGTAATGATGATGATGTTGATGATGGTAATGGAGATAAAGGTAAGGGTAGAGAAGATGAAATTGTTGAAGAAGCGGTGGAAGAAGAAGAAGAAGTTGGGGAACAAACCCAAGCCGCAAGTACTAGTGCAACCGGAAGAAAAAAGGGTTATCACTAAACCAACTAATTCCCACATGCCTCCCCTCGAATTGAAGATTAAATTGAAACCAAACGGCTTCCGGGGGACCCGAGAAGATGGTGGACATGTTCTTTTTGGATACAAAGAATCGTGGGCATGTGAAATCCAAAATACTATCGTAAGTAATCTCAATCCGTCTTTGTTTTTCATTTAAGTGTGTAACTATCTTAAATTTGTGTCAAGTGTTTGTATTTCTTTTCATTTTGTGTTTTTGGTATTTAGGATCACAAGCATGCGATCCGTCTCATGAGGCGCCAAGCTTCATGTTGTTGACTAAGACTTGGGATCTTGAGGATGAATGTGAGGAGGTGAAAGTGATTGTCAAGAACTCCGGGTTGTTACTGCGGTGGAGAGTTCGAATGTTGAGTATGATAGAGTTACCGTATCTGCAGTGTGAGAGGTTCTACGGAGAGACCGTCTACAATGTTATTCCCATTCGGTGAGATGGCGATAACTCCCGATGATGCTCATCAAATTCTAGGCCTCGAGGTTGAGGGAAAAGCAGTCAGTGAGGGCTTCGATAATAACATTTCTTGGGAGGATATCTTCAAATTGACCAACACTTTGTTCGGTTGGGATCAGATTAAGACGGAGTCTATGCTTGCGATGAAGGATGGTAATCTAAGCAAGAAGTTTAATCTGAAGAAGCTGAGGGATACATTGTCTGGGACCAAGAAAATCTTTGATGTGGAAGGAAGGGTGAACCCCGTGCGAATCAATGCTACCGCGTCAGCTTATTTGCTATACGTCCTGGAAGGCGGATGTATCTTCCCGAAGGTTCGGGAAGCTTGGTCGGCGCCGAGTTATTTTGCAACTATTGGATCCCTTAGATAAGATGCATGAGTATTCTTGGGGTACTGCGGTGGTCGCCTTCTTGAACAATGAGTTGACAAAGGCTTCAAGGGCACTCACTGCGCAAGTTAACGGAAACATATGTCTCTTCCAGGTAATTGTATTGTCTAAATCATTTATATTTGCCAAATGCTTGTAATGTTTGATTCTTACTAAACTTTGTGTTTGCATAGGTTTGGATATATGAGCACTTCCCTACTTTGGTGAAAACCAACTCCCACGTCAAAGTGAATGAAAAGCTTGCGATTGATAAGCCAAGAGCGCAAAGATACGATTTAAGGGTGCTCGGGAAAGGATATGCATGGTAACCTTATTAACGTGCGAATCGCCTTGGACAAATTGGACTGCGGATGAGGTAATATTTGATCCTTACCGAGATGCTAGAAATCAAGGTTTAATCCAAAGGAGAGATGATGTTGCATTATACTACGGACCCTTGTGGTTCTCCCATGGATTTTCAATGTACGATACACATCGGGTAATGCGACAATTGGGTTACGTCCAAGAAGAACCCCATTTCGATCTTGAGCCTTTCTTTAAAGTGTTAAGGGAGGACTGCAGCACATCCCAAAAAACTATTAACGTCGCTACGCTCCCACCCCAACTCTAGGACATTGGAACGAAAGACTTGACCGTAAAGTCGTACGAGTCTTTTGGACGAGGTGACCAGAAGGTCATGAAGCTCGGGGGGAGAGATACATGTCGTGGTACTTTGGTTGGGCTCGTCCCCTACTCGTGATTAGGGAAATGACTGGTGAACAATTGGCTCGTAAGAGGAAGATGGCATCGAATGACTCAAAGAAAAATTCCTAACTTCCTTGTAAGTATTTTGGAGTAGCTCTTCTTTGTTTTAAGATTACATTATCGAATAATTCAATTAATTGTTTGTTGTTTAACCGAAAATAGAAGGGCATTTGAAGACCTTTGTGAAGTTGTTGTGTTGCGCGAGAGAAAGAGAGAGCCTTTGTCGATTGAAGAGCAAACCAAGTACATTCACTATGCTTAGCAATATTGACAATGAGGATGCCCATGAAATGTTCAAGCAAGCGAGGCTGAAGTAAGGAGGAAGAAAAGGCCAGGAGAGGGAAGCACAAGCCAAGATGAATGCCGACAAAAAGAGGGCTCGTAGTGGTCGTGGTGGTGAAGGTAGTAGTAGTCTTTGGTGTTCCTAAACGGGGCCGAGGTCGTGGTCGTGGTCGTGCTCGTGGTGAATGAATGCGGTCTCTAGTTTATTTCTTTATGTTGGGTTGGACAAATGTCAAGGTTAATGGTTGGACAAATGGTTGTTAATGGTTGGACAAATGGTTTTTTAAGGTTTATGGGACATGTTTTCTTATTTTGGACAACAAGTGTTTGATTTCTAATTGTTGAATGAAAGTTTTGTTTAGCTACATAAAAGTTTCAAGACAAATAGCCGGGTAAGGTTCTTTTAATTCACCATGCCGACCATACCAGGGCAAGGTTTTTATGTCGAGCTATAGAGCCTGTCGGCGGAAAAATGCTTGCATACCGGTGGTCGGCAAGTGAGTCGGATCATTACCAAGCCGGCGAATATACATCCGGCAAGAGTGTATTATGTTTCGAATACGCCGGCATTTTGTTCGTAAAATACCTTCTCCGATGCCAAAACCATCATAACGTGGCATGGTTTTAAATTTATACCCTTCGCGACCATATCATCGCGCGGTAAAACTTCAAAATATATTGCCGAGCGTATTGACAGAAAGAAAATGATTTACGATGCCAAAACCATCATAACGCAGAAGCATGTTTTTAAATTTATACCCTTCCGATCAGTATCATAGCCGCAATATATTTTGAAGTTTTCTGCTTGCATTGTTGTCATTAGAATGTAAGATAATCTTCATTCAAAGACCCTTCCCGCCACAAAATGGTGTGCGTTTCATTCATCCAAGGACCATGCCGGCTAAATTTGGTCGGCATTTTATTCAAACGAATACCATGCCGGCTATATTGTAACCGCACTTTATTCAAACATGGACCTCGCCGACCTTTCATATTTTCAAAACAAAATTTTTGGATCAAATCGAACTCATAAGACGGATCAAAAGGTTAATCTATTGAATTCATAATTTCAAAATTTTAATCTAAATTCAAATAATTAACCTAATCGAATTTTAATGTTAATTAACCAGGGGAAATTTTGCCATTTGGAAAAAGGCTGGTTAAGGGGTGGTTTGGTTTTACTTCATAATGACCAGATTTTGTCTTATTGGGTATACCCCAATTAGTTTGAGTATACCCCAATCTCGCCAGGTAAAATATTGATAAATCAAGCTATTACAACCCAAGTAGAGCATATAGCCAAAAAAAAAAAAAAAAAAAAAAAAAAAAAAAAAAAATAGCGGCGGAAGCACAGTTTTTAATACAAGCATATGGGCTTCCAACTCAAAACCAAAAACCAATTGGCAATGAGTAGAATAATACCACACCTTATATTTAGGATCTAGATTTAGTTCTCCAATAATTTTCTCCACAAACAATAAAATTTTTGGATCATTACCTATTGTCGAAGAAAATATTTTAATTTGAAAACACCTAAATTCTTTTAGGATCAATACTAAATTTTTTGATTTTTCTCCTAAACTCCTAAATTAATTTTTTTTAATTATTTTTAAAAATAATTCAAACTAAAGATTGCTTAAATGAATTGTTCCCCTTAATTTTAAAAATAATTGTAATTATTTATAACTAGTGCCTCGCCTGTGCGCTGCACTGGCTGATATATATATATTACTAGGATAAAGTTGGGCGGCCAGAAATAACAATGTGAGATGTGTTTACTGTTAGCAACAAGTGAATTATGTTTGAAAGCTCTATTTGGATTTTTACATACCGTAGTTCTTAGATTTTTTGGCATAAACATTGCACACCAGTATAGTTAAGATGTAGTTTAAAATCATTTAAGTGATATTTGAAAATTGATAATCATCTTAGTTAAATCAAATTACAAGTCATGTGCATGGGTTTGGATTATGGGCCAGGTTAGTCTATGTATGAGTACGTCCTAGCCCATACATAGGAGCAGTGTAGTCAATATCGGCCGTGTCGGCCGATATATCATCAATAATATCGGTATCGGTACTTAAGTGATATGAAAACAATAATATCACAATACGAAATATTCCCGATAATATCGGCCAATATATATCAATACGTGTTAAAGGAAATTTTCGGTATGAGGATATTTTAGGCATTTTTGGTGAAGAATGTGGTAGTTTAGTTGTTCCAGGGAAACAGAATGGATAAATCCCTAAATTTCAGTCAAATTTTAGTTGTTGAAGTTACTCTTCTCTTTCCCGTTTGAACTTCGTATGGCGATTTTTGTGTTTTTAATGCAGGGCCGTCCCTGAGGAATTTTTGCCCCGAAGCGAATAAATTTTCTTTTGCCCCCGAAACATCATATGTAGTGACAAAAAATGGGGTCAATTATATTGTTTTTGGACAAGAAATAGAATTGTATGCATAATTTTCTAAACAAAGTCTCTATTCGTATATTTAACTCTTGGCAATGCACCTATGTGCCAAAAGAGAAAAATAAAGTTGCAGATATCATGTTTAAATATGTTAGAGTCGATTAGCTTTGTGGCGTTTGGTTGTTAAATCCTCCTAGTAACATTATTGGGAAGTTAAATGAAAACAAAAACTTTGTATTCATCTCTCAATAATCAATTTGACGTTTCAGTTTAAAGAAAAAAAAATTCTATTCAATTACGGATAAATCAAAACTTCAATTCGCTAAAGTCAACCAATTATTAATTATATACAATTAACATCAATCAGAAATTCATATTTCATAAAAAAAAATTAATAATTAAACAGGAACAAAGAAGAAAAATCGACGAATACAAAATTCAGACATACTTTTAGTTTAGCCAATTTTAACTTGCTGAAAGGGAACGGGGGTTATTCATACAAAAAATAACATGTATTTTAATCATAATTAACACAATTAACCTTTTATCCTTGTATTTTAAATAAATTATATATAAGTCCTCAGCAGTTATTTATTGGATGAAAACCCCCTACTATAAGACATATATTTGGTTTCCCCTACCCCTTGTTGCCCCGAAGTGGGGCTTGTCCTGCTTACCCCTCCGGATCGGCCCTGTTTTAATGAATACTTGTTTATTTTCCCAAAATGATGGTATTTATTATACCTTGACATAAAATTTGTAAAAAATGTTTGTTACAAAATTATAAGTATAAAATTTAGAATTGATATTGCGTCGATATTTCAAGGATAATATCCCCAATACAAAGTTGTGCAAGGATTTATTTGCTAAGTCATCACATGTACACAATTATGAATAGAAAATGACTTAATGAATTGTCATGAAACTCCCATGAACAGAATCATGAGAACACATCAATATCATGGGT
Organism: Papaver armeniacum; assembly: GCA_023531295.1. Classification (NCBI taxonomy): domain Eukaryota; kingdom Viridiplantae; phylum Streptophyta; class Magnoliopsida; order Ranunculales; family Papaveraceae; genus Papaver; species Papaver armeniacum. The sequence continues at coordinate 90,392 of JAJJWW010003886.1, forward strand.
GGATAAAAGGATATTATGTCAAAATATTTTACATCGGAATGTGAAGGTGTGTTGTGCTCTTTTTCTCTTCGATCAAGATTAATTTTTCCCACATAGTTTTTATTACTCGACAAGGTTTCTAGTGAGATAACATCAACTACCCCAGGTATATGCGGGGTGTTGAAGATCTTAATATCGCATTGATGTTGATGGGCAATAACAAAATCAATGAAATAAAATATCATATTTTATCAAGAGAAAACAATTCCAAAATCAACACAACAATTTTTTTCTAAAAAATTTGATGCACATGTCATCCAATAGTAGTCAACTATAGCATATAATACTAGGTTTTATCAATCACACATGAAACTTGTAAAGGATACTACATATACTTATTCGTAAAGTCATATACGAAATTATCATGTTGTACTCTTTTTCCCTTTGCCAAGGATTTGTCCCACTGGGTTTTTCCTTGTCCAGGTTTTGAAGAGGAAACATATGTGATTCCAACTCAATTCTAAATTTTCTTAACATTGTATTTTTTTTTCGTTAGTTTGAGTTATGTCCTTCTTAGTTTTAAAAATGGAGAGGTTTTAATCAGAGGAAAAACTATAACCAGACTATGGTTGGCTTAAGCCACCCCTAAACATTTATTGTTGTTGTTATATTAGGCTTAAAATTTAGCCATTTTTAGATTAAACCCAATCTAGCACAATGTTAAAATTATTTTTAATTTTAGGATCTATTGGCTCCATCTTTTCTTCACTCTTCTTTCTTTATCACCATTTTTTACACAGTCAGTTGATGGAAAAACGACTGTCACTGTGCAAAATGATATAGGTCCAAACATACCATTCATATTGCATTGTTGGTCAAGTGAAGATGATTTAGGTGTGCATAAACTATATTACACACAAAGTTTCAAATAGAGATTTAATATAGATATTTGGGATAAAACTACATTCGTAGGCGATCCAAGTTGGTATATATGATCCTAAAAGATGTGTCTCGTATAAACAACACTTTGTAGCTTTCAAGGTAAACAGAGACTGGACCCATCCTTGTATGGGAAATTGTGTGGAGCATTCGTCGAGATGGTGGCTACTTTGGGGATGATAGTCATAAATTTCCATTTCAAAAGATGTTTTCTTATAATTAATATTTCAATTTTCATTATGTATTTTTGCGTTTTGTTAATATATTTGGTTCTTATGTGAATCAAATATTTACCGAATATTTAATAAAAAAAATTTATATTATATAAAAGCAAAGACTACGAGGTTTCAAAATGGCTATCAAGCAAGTGTTTTGGTCCTAAAGTGGAGAGAGAGAAAGTGTGATGCTCGGTGGCGATTTCTAATGCAATTTTTCTAGGCCGAGCCTTGTTTAGATTTTCTTCATGGTGTCTTAATTTAGAACTACCTCTTATAAATGATTTATAGAGGAATAAAGTGCAAAGATCCTAAATTGATGCAGAAATAAACTTATGTTCAGTTAATTTTGATTTTTAGATGAATCTCATGGTGCTAATGGAGATAGTATGGTAAACTATAGAAATGGTTTACAAGTGAGTTATGATGGTGCTGCTATATAAAAGGATGAAAACAACTCGGAATACGCTAAAACTGGAATACACCCTATGTAGTATGATAGTTCCCACGAGTCAATGGAAAGAGTACGCTAGCATATTAACGATAATTTTCATGTATAATTGTTCGAGGAAATAGTGCACGATAAGATTGAACCACACTCCTTAATTTTGAACAACAAAGATCATACACAATCCAGGTAGAACTGAGTTCTTTAACAAATATACATGTATTTGGCGTGGTAGTGCTAACCTGCCAAGCGCAAGGCTTATAGGATATACAATATTTTTTCTTACAAAGTGTATCGACAAGAATGGAGTCTTAAAGTGTAAAGACTTGCCTTATTGTGTGAGGTTTCTCATTAAGCTTTGGAATTGTTTTCTCTCTTGCACGTTATAACGTTCTGCAACTTAGTTATCATGGTAGTTTTAAAAGGACTTGAAATGAAGCATTTGTGTGTTGTTATCACATATCTCCGTTAGGAGATAAAGATATTTACAAAAGTGTTGCCTTTTGCTGCCCAAATCAAATGAGTTTAAACCACGTAGTGTGTTTGCAATTATACTTGGAATGCTTACTTATGGATTGTGATAATCGGGAGGATTTCTTATACTTGTCTAAGTAATTTTTTAACTGGGAAGAGATGAACAAGTAAGGTATTGTGTCATGCGTACTCAAAAAGAACTTTCCTGATTTTGAATTGTATTTATCTGTATCCACGATATAGACATGGTATGTACTGTCAATGAAATAAGAGATTTTACAAGCTGCTTGAAATTCAAATGAATATCTAGGGAAAGCTCCATGAATGCCGAGCTTGTGGTATATTATTCCATTAGTTCCATTTGTTTAAAGTTGTCAGATAATATAATAAGGACATGCATCCAGCTAGTAGTTGAGGTTCAAATGTGATAAATTGACCAATTCATCTATAGAAAGATGATCAAGGTGTGTTGGCAGATGAAATTCACCTTAATAATTCGTGTTCTTAAAATAATATATATACTTGACCAACTGTCTCATCCTAAGTACTTGTTAGAACTTAACGCCGACGCAACTTCGCTACACTAATATGATGAATGTAATCATATATATTTTAAATAACCATTGATATGAGTTCTTTTTATCCATCCCTACAAATACATAAAAATGACTATTAATGGAAATGCAGTTCGAAAGATATTATTTATGAAGGAACAATAATCTCTTATTTGCTAAGTCAAAACCTATACACATTTTTGAATAGCAAATGACCTAAGGAATTGTCAGGAAAATCCCATGACGTAATCACGGGAAGATATCAATATCATGGGTGGATAAAAGGATATCATGTCCAAATATTCGGAATGTGATGGTGTGTTGTGCTCTTTTTCTCTTCGATCGAGATTAATTTTTAACACATAGTTTTTGTGACTAGAAAAGGTTTCGAGTAAGATAACATCAACTACCCCAGGTACATGCTGAGTGTTGAAGATCTGAATATCACATCGATATTGATGAGCAGTATCAAAATCAAAATCAAAGAAATAAAATATCATATTTTATCAAGCAAAAGCAATTCCAAAATCTACACAACAATTCAAGGATTTTATCTCAACAATTTGCAGCACAGGCCATCTAGTAATAGTCAACTATAGCATATAAATATTAGGTTTTTATCAATCACGCATGAAACTTGGAAAGGAAACTACGTATACTTATTCGGCAAAGTCATACTTCTTAAATTATCATGTTGTACTCTTTTCCCTTTTCCAAGGATTTGTCCCACTGGGTTTTTCCTTGTCAAGGTTTTGAAGATGAAACATATGTGATTCCAACTCAGTTTTAAGTTTTCTTAATATTGTATTTTTTTCCTTAGTTTAAGTTATGTCCTTCTTGGTTTTAAAAATGGAGAGGTTTTAATCAGGGGAGAAACTTCACGCATACTATGGATGGCTTCAGCCACCCCTAAACAATTTTTTTTTTATATTAGTCTTAAAATTTGGCCATTTTTAGATCAAACCCAGTAAAACTTGTGGTAAAGTCCCTCCTATTTACTTAGTCTAGGTAAATATATCTAAGCATACATATAATTATTATTTTTTTGAAACCCCTCCAAGATTCATTTTCTAGTTCCGCCCCTGGTTTTAATAAAGCAATTGACTTGGATACAGTAGCCGTCAAGAAGTAGTATGTGTGGAACACCACATATTAATAAACTACTATTGGACCTCATATGAGGGGCTAATGTAGGGTTTTGAGCCCATCTATGTGCGGCTCGTATATGTGACCAGGATTTACTTCTATAAACAAAGGCTTTATTCATATTTAATGTGTACTACATTGATATCTAATGAATAAATTCTCATAATTATCTTTCCTATCATTGTTCTTTAATATTCTAATAAATACAAGGATATCAAAGTATATCTTGGATATATCCTTGGATATTAAAACAGTATTTATATTTAATTGTCTTGTAGACCCATAAAAAAGAATCTAAGAGTTATTAAACCAATTTTCAAACAATATCTTTTGAATTAAATTTCGGTATACTTGTTTGTACCCAAAATTACTTTTGGGCACGAAACACGATGAATGGATAGTTTGGTATGTATTTTGGGTTAGGAGATGAATTGAAGAACAAATAAGGAGACAAAGATTGACGCAGGTTTTACGTAGTTCGTCCTGGTGTGCCTACGTCCACGGATGAATTCCCTTGGGGAGAAATGTTTTATTGACTGTTGTATTACAAAGTATGTTTTTCTCTCCTATTGGCTACCAATTCCTCATTCCTGCTCCCCCCTATTTATACAGTTTCATATCTAAATATAACATAAATTACATTAACTGCTCATTCAAGCCACCATCATCAATTATGAAACAGTGTAGTTAATTCCCGCATGTATGAAATATCGCCTTTAGTCTTTGCATGGCTGAAACTGCTGCAGATTAGTACCGCATGGTCAAACCGCCGCAGATTAGTACCGCATGGAATTCAATGGATGAAACCGTTGGAATTCAGTGTGCATAAATGATTCTTTGGCAGATATTGGTGGACATAAATTCGAGTGCATAAATGATGGCGGGCGAGATTGGTGGACATTTGCGGAAACGAAGTGACCGCATGGGTAGGGACCGACGGACGGTTGACGAGCATGATGGTGGCAATGTGGATGGAGGTCGGCCGGGCGCATGGTTGGAGACTGGTTGGCAGCGTGGAAGAGTTTTTGGCTGGGAATTGGTTTGCAGCATTGCTGGCTACAAGACTGAAAATTGGCTAGGGGTGCGACTGACTTCGATAGTTAACCGACTTTGACCATTGACTTTGACCGGAAGTTGACTTTGATAGTTGACCGACTTTGATCATCGACCTTGACCGGAAGTTGACTTTGATAGTTGACCTACTTTGACCATTGACCAGTCCGTGCAGACTGGGGGGCTGCCTTGGTTGACTGGTTAGTGGGCTTGGATGAGGACCAAAACATGATTCAAGTATGAATTTGGCCCATTAAGTGGTATTTTTACTTATGGTACAAACATCGCCCCCTCTTAACCTCCAACTTGTTGGGGGTTAAGAAAAAATTTCATGTTCCTTAGTCAATGATAAAACTCGCCCCCAAGTGTGGACTATTGATATTGAGGTGATTGGCGAACTTCCCTTGTTGTTTTGCGGAAATCAAGACGCCCAAGAGTACATTTATGTTCTTTGGGCGTAAATAGAAACGCCTTCGTTGATTGTGGAGATCGTAATCAAGTCGCCCAAGTCTTCGCAAAACAATACGAGGTGATCACGTGGAAGCTTGATAATGGAAGCGGCAGTGATGTTGGAAATGGGCGGTAACAACATTGAGTGAAGCCGGGTCTCAGCGGTCGGTGATCATTTGGACTGCAGGAGGGTGAGAAAAAAAGCGCAAGAAACTGCTGCGATCATTTGAGTGCACAGGAGTGACGAGCAACACGCACCGCAGAAATTGCGATCGATGGACCAGGAGTTAAACAGAGATGGACGGCAGCAAATCGATTTCGATCACCGGGTCTGGCAGCAAAGATCGAGCACGCAGCCAGCCCGGCGATCACCGCTCAGAGCAAAACCGCACCACAAAGAATGCGATCACGGATCTGCGAGTTGCGAGCAAAATCAAGACCGGCAGCAGCCAGGCCCGGCGATCACTGGATCAAGCAGAGATGCGAACAGCTGACCAGCAGCTTTCATCAGCTGGTCTCAAGCTAAAGACGTAGCATTGCGCAACCAATCAATCGGCCGAATGCAAGAATTTATAGCAGACCTGCTAGCCGAATAGCGGTCACCGATCATAGAACCGCGAGCATAGCTAGACCGCATCACCGCGACACCGGAATGCGCGAAGAACGAACGAAGTTGTACTGGTCAAAGAACAATCACCGTACCGGGCAGAACCGCGAGCATAGATGGAATGCATCACTGAATGCGCATCAACGAACGAAGTTGTAACACAAAGAAGCCGCGAGGAGATGGACTGTAGAATCGCTGAGCATAAACTGGATTACATCGCCCGTGATCGTTGGAATGCAAGACGAACAAAGCTACCCTGCAGCAGCTGCAATGAGCTGGACTGCAGGAACTACAAGCATAGCTGGACTGCATCAGCTGTGATCAGCTGGAATGCAGCAACAACTGAGGGACTGTACTTAAACAGTTCGATAAACATAGGTGTAATCTGATTCACGAATAAAACTAGACAAAGACATCGATTGCGTCAACCGAGTGCCACTGCATCGCATCGATTGCGTCCAATGAAAGTATTGCAATTCGTAAGCAAAACCGACCGCATCGATTGCGTCCAAGCGAGTCGTGATTGCTTTTGAACCGGAGTACAATAACGTATCTATGGTAGTTAAAAATTATTGATTGTAATAATTGCGTGAAAATATTAAGGTGTACGTTCGCCCCCTCTTAATCCCACAACTTGTTGGAGGATTAAGAAGTTTGGGTTACCTGAAATTTCGATTTTCAGAAGCTTAATCCCGCATTGCAATTAGGTACTATGTAACTTGCCTCCAAGCGTATGAAGTGTTACACAACTTGCCCCTAAAGAGTAATTTAAGACCATGAGGTGTTATATCTCGCCCCCAAGTGATGGTCGATCATGTTGAAGTGATATGCAACTCGCCCGGAAGATAGTAATTGTCATGTCGCTCAATGTTTGCACAAGGTGCACCGCCTTGTGCATTTTGCTTGCGCATGGGATTTTGAAGATGTCTGCTATCTGGAATTTGCGCGGGGGGGGCCAATCCCACTATTCCGGATGCGCGGAGAATTGAAATGTGTGCATCCCCTCGTTGAGAAGATGCTTGCCACATTAAAGGTGTCTTCTTGAACAAAAGTATGCATGAATATATGAAAAGATGCAAAAATATGTAAAATGTATACTTACCTTATTGAAAATGTTGTCGCGACTTCGCTTTCAAGTGATTAGGATGCCAACCGGCTATGTCGGTGTTTTTAAGCGGCGATGATTAGTATAGTTGCCTTAGCGTCTCGACTTAGTAATTGATTTGTCTATGGGACCGGAATGCACCAATTAAGTCCAAGATGGATCGAAGACAAGCCGCCACGGATCGTATTTCATTTATTGTGATCAGCCGCTCGCAACGATTATGCGAAAAATCGACTGAATCGTTGAGAGGAAAAGCGTATTTGAAACGATTTTTCATGAAAATCGGAGCTACAAATGATTCGACCCACTGGTGTAGGAATTAAAAAGGATCATTGCATTCGACAAAAAGCCAACAAACATTCTTTGTGAAACTGGATTACAATAGTTCGATCAACCTGACCGTAATAGTTATGTGGAAAAGGAAAAGACGATTGCGATCAACTGGATCGGTGTTGCCGAGGACAAGGACTACAACAGTTCAGTATAACCTTGCATGGCGATTTTAACTAGCACCGAACATGTGCGCGTCGAGGTTTATGATTCCAATCCGTACTCACGATCTTTGTGTTGTGGGTAGAAAATCGACACAATAGCGCTCGCGAACATCGAACGTGCGGTGCCACCCGCATCTTGATAGTGTTTGTCGTGCCACTCCGGAACCTCAAAAATTAAATTTTCCAAACTCATGATTTTTCACTTCCATGTTGTAGGGAATTGAAAGACGATTCCAACGAGCCAAAAATCACTCGATTCGGACTTAAAACGAAGAAGTTATTGACGAAACAAGATTTTCGACCAAGCCCTAGTGGGTGTACATATCCGCAAGGCAAGGGAAACGGGAAGGAATAATCGAGAGCTATTTGGATTAAGTTGCGCCGTGTAGTATTGAAAAGGGCTATGGAATTAAGATGTACCGTGGCCGCACCGAAGCAATCCTCCAATTCCTCGCGATTAATCTTTTATGATTCAACTAATCGGCAATTATGGAGATTATGATTGCCTTCGTTGTAAGTAACGCCGCCGCTCGAAACCGCTAACCGAGAGCGTGCCAGATCGAAGCGATCTCATGCCCGCTCGTTAAGATTTTTACTTTATTTTTTTTTTTTTTTTTTGAATCTTTTTGATGTTGTACAGAGCATCGAAAATAGATGTACCATTGAGCATCAACGGTCTGTGTGTCTATTACATCGAAGATTAATGTACCAACTTTGCATCGAACTGTTGCTCAAATTGGAATTTTGATGTATCTTGGAGCATCGAACTTTGATGTACCTGGGAGCATCAACGGTGGTCATTTTCTTCGCATCGAACTTTGATGTTACTCGAAGAATCGAAGAACACTGACGTGGGTGATGGACACCTTGACGTGGGTGAATGAAAACAAAGGTAGGTGAACGAAACCCTGAAGAGGGTGAACAGATCTGAGGTTGCCGCCGCTGACGCCGCCGCCGCTCGGGTTGGCCGCCGTTTTTTCTTGCCGAAGCTTTTTGGCCTTGACCTTTTTTTTTTTTTGCCGCCGGCTCTTTTGGCCGCCGGCTTTTTTTTGGGCCGCCGGCTTTTTTGTGGCCGCCGGCTTTTTTGGCCGCCGGGTTTTTTTTTTTTTTTTTTTTTTTTTTTTGAAACTTTTCGCCACGCTTTTCACGAACTGTTGCTTTTTGTTTTGAAATTTCTGCAACGGCTGTTGGTGGTGTTATCTTTTCTCTTTGACTTTTTTGCAATGATTTTGTTGGATCATATACGAATTTCTCATGGAATTTTCACCATGATTTTCCGCACTTTCGTGGCCCTTTTCTGGAATTTTCTGAGATGCTTTTCTGGAGGTTTTCCCTTGGGTATTCAAGCACCTTGAGATGTGGACAACTTGACAACTTTGCGATCATGACAGTATCGATTTTGTCATACAACAAACTTGAACAGGTGGATAATGCGTTATTTGAGAAGCAAATTTTTTTGGACTTTGGACTTGAACATGCTTGGATCGAACATCCCGGGCAACAACCTTGGTGATTTTTGATCGAGTCGATCTGGTGGCTTCCGATCTTTGGGCTATAGTAATTGTGATTAATCGAATCGGCATGCCTGAGTGCGATCAAATTGGACGGCAGAAGGATGATAGAAATCGAACTCGGATCCAACCATGTTGTGGATCGAACATCCTATAAATGATTTTGATGGTATTTCACTACATCTTTGCCGCTAAACGAGCGTTCGGCAACACTATCGTGATTTTTGTAATGATGCGATTTTCATTGGTATCCATGACTAATAGCTTCAAAGAAATCAAAGCGGCCGAATCTTGGTTCAGCAAGATTAGCGATCAACTCGGACTGTAGTATGTGCGATTATCTGGTCAAGCAGCTGCGATCACTGGATGCATCATCGTTATGATCAAACTAGTCTGCAGCTAGATTCACGATCAACTGGATCGGGCAAGTGAGTGATTTTCCAAAATGCTCGATTGCTTTTTCACGGACACGATTTTGAAGCATTTTCTATAACTTTTCTCAATGGGAAAGCACGATTTCTTTTCTCGTATATCCCCTTAGTCGGCGCCAATGTTTGTACCCAAAGTTACTTTTGGGCACGAAGCACGATGAATGGATAGTTTGGTATGTATTTTGGGTTAGGAGATGAATTGAAGAACAAATAAGGAGACAAAGATTGACGTGAGGTTTACGTGGTTCGGCTCTGGTGTGCCTACATCCACGGATGAATCCCCTTGGGGAGAAATGTTTTATTGACTGTTGTATTACAAAGTATGTTTTTCTCTCCTATTGGCTACCAATTCCTCATTCCTGCTCCCCCCTATTTATACAGTTTCATATCTAAATATAACATAAATTACATTAATCTGCTCATTCAAGCCACCATCATCAATTCTGCATTTAAACAATTTGTAGTTAATTCCCGCATGTATGAAACTCGCCGCCTTTAGTACGCATGGTTAAACCGGCTTTTAATCTTGAAGTACCGCATGGCTGAACTGCGCATTAGTACCGCATGGAATTCAATGGATGAAACTTGTTGGAATTCAATTCCGCATAAATGATTGGCACATTTGGTGGACACTTGCCGATAAATTCTCGCATAAATGATGGCTGCAAAGATTGTGGACATTTCTTTCGTGAAGCATTGTCGCATGGGTGTGGACCGACTTGACGGTTGTGTGCATGATGGGCGGGCGGTGTGGATGGAGGCCGGCCGGCGGCATGGTTGGAGACCTGGTTGCTGCGTGGAAGAGTTTTTGGCCGGGAATTGGTTTGCAAAGCATTGCCGCTACAAGACCGAAAATTGGCTAGGGTGCATCGACTTCGATAGTTGACCTACTTTGACCATTGACTTTGACTTAGGAAGTTGACTTTGATAGTTGACCGACTTTGATCATCGACCTTGACCGGAAGTTGACTTTGATAGTTGACCGACTTTGACCATTGACCCAATCCCGTCATCGGGGCCGCCTTGGTTGGGTGATTAGTGGGCTTGGATGAGGACCAAAACATGATTCAAGTATCAATTTGGCCCATTAAGTGGTATTTTTACTTATGGTACAAACAATACTATAAAACACCATCAAAAGAAAACAGTTATACCATTATACATAGTTTTCAAAACTTGTTATTACAATATCTATCACAATGTTAAACTCATTTTCAATTTTAGGATCTATTGGTTCCATCTTTTTCTTCACTCTTCTTAGTTTATCACCATTTTGTACACAGTCAGTTGATGGAAAAACTACTGTCACTGTGCAAAATGATATAGGTCCAAAAATACCATTTATATTGCATTGCTGGTCAAGTGAAGATGATTTAGGTGTGCATAAACTATATTACACACAAAGTTTCAAATGGAGATTTAATATAAATATTTGGGAAACAACTACCTTCGTATGCGATTCAAGTTGGTACGATCCAGAAAGACATGTTTCATATAAACAACGCTTTGCAGCTTTCAAGACAAACAGAGACTTGACCCATCATTGTATTTATAATTGTATGTGGAGCATTCGTCGAGATGGTGGCTACTTTGGGGATGGTGGCCATGAATTTCCGTTTCAAAAGATTTTTTCTTATAATTAATTTTTTCAATTTTCATCATGTATTTTTGCGTTTGTTAATATATTTGGTTCTTATGTGAATCAAATATTTACCAAATAATTAATATAAAATTTATATTATATAAGAGCAAAGACTACGAGGTTTCAAAATTAGTATCAAGCAAGTGTTTGGTCCTAAAGCGGATAGAGAGAAAGTGTGATGCACGGTGGCGATTTCAAATGCAATTTTTCTAGGTCGAGTCTTGTTTAGATTTTCTTCATGGTGACTTCATTTATAACCACCTCTTCTGAATGATTTATAGAGGAATAAAGTGCAAAGATCCTAAATTCATGAACAAATAAACTTATGTTCGTTAATTTTGATTCCTTGTATGAATCTCATGGTGCTAATGGAGACAGTATGGTAAACCATAGAAATGGTTAACAAGTGAGTTATGATGGTGTTGCTATATAAAAGGATGAAAACAACTCGAATATCTCGAAACCGGGAATATACCCAATTATAGATCAATGGATTGTCTCGATTACCCATATTTGTCGATAACATATTTTATGGGTTTCGTTAGATTGTCTCTGATTACCCATCAATCAAAGTGGAATACGCTACAAATTTTAATGATTAAAGAGAAAAATGAAATCCAATGTAGTATCATAGTTTGCACAAGTCAATGGAAAGAGTACGCTAACATATTAACGATAATTTTCATGTACACTTGTTCGAGGAAATAGTGAACGATAAGATTGAACCACGCTCTTTATTTTGAACAACAAAGAGCATACACAGTCCATGTGTAAATACTTGCCTTATGGTGTGACGTTTCTCACTAAGCTATGGAATTTTTTTCTCTCTTGTAATGCATATTATCACGTTCTGCAACTTAGTTATCTTGGTAATTTCAAAAGGAATTGAAATGAAGCATTTTCGTGTTGTTATCACATAAATCTGTTAGGAGATAAAGATATTTACAAAAGTGTTGCCTTTTGTTCCCGAAATCAAATGACTTTAAACCACGTAGTGTGTTTGCAATTGTATTAGAACGCTTACTTATGGATTGTGATAATTGAGAGGATTTGTTATACTTTTTATAAGTGATTGTTTGACTGGGAAGAGATGAAGAAGTAAGGTATTGTGCCATACATACTCACAAAGAAATGTCCTGATTTTGAATTGTATTTAACTCGTATCCACGATATAGACATGGTATGTACTCTTAACGAAATAAGATATTTTACAAGCTTCTTGAAATTCAAATAAAATAAAATCTAGGGAAAACTCGATTGAATGCTGAGCTTGTGGTATATTTTTCCACTAGTTCCATTTGTATAAAATTGTAAGGTAATATAATAACGCATCCTGCTAGTAGTTAAGGTTCAAATGTGATAAATTGACCATTTCATCTATAGAAACATGATGAAGGTGTGTTGGCAGATGAAATTCACCTTAGTAATTTGTGTTCTTGAAGTAATATACTTGACCAACTATCTCATCCTAAGTACTTGTTAGAACTTAACCGCGTCACAACTTCATTAAACTAATATGATGAATGTAATCATATATTTTAAATATACCATTGATATGAGTTCGTTTTATCCATACCTACAGAGACATAAAAAGGATTATTAATGGAAATTCAGTTCGAAAGTTATTGTTTTTGAAGGAACGTAACAATAATCTGTTATTACGTTAAAGTAATTAAGGGGAGATATTGTAGATTTATTTGCCAAGTCATCACCTATACACATTTCTGAATAGCAAATGACTCGAGGAATTGTCAGGAAACTCCCATGAACGGAATCACGGGAAGATATCAATACCATGGGTGGATATAGGAATACTATATAAAAACATTTTACTTCGGAATGTGATAGTGTGTTGTGCTCTTTTTCTCTTCGATCGAGATTAATCTTTCCTACATAGTTTTTATTACTCGACAAGGTTTCTACTGAGATAACATCAACTACCCCAGGTATATGCTGAGTGTTAAAAATCTGAATATCACATCGATATTGATGAGCAATATCAAAATCAAATAAATAAAATATCATATTTTATCAAGCGAAAGCAATTCCGAAATCAACACAACAATCCAAGGATTTTATCTTAACGAACTCATATCAACAAAAAGGTATGTGGAGACTGAAACTCATCTATCACTTGGAAAGTTTATTTCTACTCTATCTCCTATATTGAAACAAAAGTCGTATTACTATACAAACACTCAATTATGGACATTTGAGATTTCGATTTGAGTTTAACTCGCTACATATTTATCGAAATATGTGTTGGTAAGCTTTCACTTCAACCAAGTTCATCTTATATTCTTGACGAGTCAAAGATGATCATTTGAAAATTGCCGAGTAACATCTTACATGGTTTGTGTGATACAACCATTTGGTGTAGACTTGGAATGTTTCGTTATGATTATTTCAATAACTTGAAAATTGCTTTGATGCTAATAGTGTGTGAAAATGGCTATTGCTATCCTCTAAGAAAGTTTCTATGATTGAAATAGAGTTTAGAACTATTGGATTATAAACATAGTGTGCATTCTTGCATGTATGTGATCAATGACTGGAACTAGAGTATGCATACCCGTATGTGTACTTGTAGTTGTGAAATTCTGTGTACCAAGTACACATATTTGTACGCATACTTGCGTAAGGTATAGGTACGGGAATTTCTGCTGGGTTTTGGAAGTGTACTTAGGTATGCGTACACGTTCGCATACTGGTGAACCAAAACTCAGACCGACTACTTAGGTATGCGTACCCGTATGCATACTTGAGTGGTTAAAGTTTTAAAATCATTTTGCTCATGAACTCATACATTTACTCCCACTGTCCTTTTTTATCTGTCCTAATTTCTACTTTGGTCTGTCCCTTTTTATCTGTCTGCTCTGTTTATAGGCATACTTTTCCCTTAAACTATCAAATATACCCTTTATTTTTAATAATCATAAAATCATTTTTAATATCAAAATATTAAATAATATCACCATATGTAAGGAAAAAAACTTACTCAATATCTTTGTATTAATTGTCATTCCTTTTTTAAATAAAAACATTTATGGATAGGCCAAAATATTTCTTAAATTGTGGATTCCATAATAAAAGCAATATAAATTTTCTTTTATTTTCTTAAAATATTTCCTAAAATAATAATATTATCAAATTTAAGCTAATAATTTAGTTTTGTTAATAATATAACATAACATTAAATAGGCTAGTCAAGGGCTAGTCATGATATTTTATAGGATTCCTTAATATCTTGACAAAGTCAAAGCGGACTCTTAATTTAGGACGGAGGGAGTATATATTGCAAACCTTGGCTATAATGTTCATGAATTGATTCGAGTGAATCAAAATGATTTTTCTTCAATTGTGTTCTTGTATACTTCTATGAGAATATAGCAATTGAACAACTCTTTTACTAGCCCTTGACTATCCTATTTAAGATGAATAAGGTTGATATGAGAGTGTTCATATAGCTAATGCGAATGAACACTCAGGAAGAAGGGATAGTGGTCTAGAGAATATGATAGCGTCTCCATATATACACATGGAAGAAGGGATAGAGGCTGTGTACAGTAACATATTTATAGGATCAAGTAATTTGAAGCAAAGTTAAATCTAAAATATAAAGGTTTTCACTGAAGAAAAAGATTACACCCATTGACACACTCATAACCTCAAAATGACATTACATTGCAGACTATAGCTAGGATATACAGCCAGGAGGAAAGTCAGCCGCGAGTCCCACAGTTTTGGGTTTGGGAAACTATTGATTTTCTTGCCGGTAGGAGGCTTCTTTTTTTTTCCATTGTTGTAGGAGATTGTTCTCCTAGTCTTGCGTTCATAAAAGAATCACTTTGACACCAGAACACGTTGATGAGTTTCATATACTTATCCCAGATATCAAGCTGGTCACCAGTAGAGATAAGATTAGGCAGGTACCTGCGTGATACAATTGTTAGATAACATGATATTTTTACATCACTCACCTACAAATGTCTAGCTTTGATGGAATGGTAATGCAGAATCGGAGTCGCGGTTATTGAAATTCATACTATTCAATCATTCCATTTATCCGCTATAAATAGTGATCTAGTTTTTTAGATTTAGGTTGACAAACTTCGCTTAAATAAATACTTACCAGCAACGATTTTGTTAAATTCACTCTGAGGAAAGCCTCCATTCTCAGAAATTCCTCCTACCACAGACAAAAAAACAAATGTCAGTAGTGATTACCTGACAAGAAATTTTAAACCATAAATGCGGTAGTACTAATAAATATTACCTTGGCAATGACCACCAGAACTCTTGGTAAGATAAGGATTTCCCTGTATAGCCGGGTTTACAAGTACATAGATAACCGTAACCATCGTTATTTGCTGGTGTACAGAAAGTATTAGGTCCACATTCTGTATTTATGCATGTCCGATCAAAACCAATATTCCAATCAAGCACCACCGGGACACTTCCAGTTCCATTATTTTTGAAATCTTGCAGATATGTGGAAGAAAACCTGAACGATTTTTCTTCAGCTATAAAAGCATAAACACATGCATTATCAAAGCTCACATTCTTCAAACTGTCCTGTCTTCTAATTGTCACGTTGGATTCCGTCAGTCTATCTGGGATGGAGGTCTCACAACAACCCATACCGTTGCAAGACCCATCAGATATGGCTACCTTTTTACTGCAGTCTGAACACCCCTCACCAATATGTTGACCATATAGATCGAACTTACTTTTCATCTCCGCCGAGTGTCGCAACCAATAGATATGAACTTATTTTTGTAGGAGACACGGTGAGTGTTCCCAGCTCGAACGACATATCAGAATATAATTCATATATAGATCTCCCACGTTTTTCCAAACAACTTGTGGCTATTGGGGCTTCGATCGTCATCTCACCATCGAGTAACGATATGTTTGTAACATTTAATCTATCGTACTTTGGCTCACCGTTGAAACAGGTTATTTTGAAATCCAATTGTTTGTAACAACCTACACCGATACCGAATGGGTAGGGTATTCTGACGTTCCCGCACAGAGACTGGCAACCAGGCTTTGCTATTCCTCCGTAAACAGTGGTCGGTATTTGTGCAGAAGCTAATATATGCAGCCGAAGCAGTAACAAGACAAGACACTGAGACTTGAGCAGAACATGTAATGAAGCCATGAATGATAAGTTTGGTTTCTTAGTTTCTTGCTATGACTAAATTTTAAACATCTTCGTGTTATTTATCCCAATAAGTATGCCCAACGCCAGGATCACATATCCTTGACATTTTCTTCTTTGATCAAGAAAACAAATATTTTCACTGATCGGAATCTTTTAGCTGAATCATTAAGTGTTTCAACTCTCTGATATTCTTCGATGCCAGGAACATTGTGCTAATCATTATCCACCTACCAATCATTTTCCACCAGCGAATTCATAATCCATATATTTTATAGTACAAAGTACAATTATACGAGTTAATCAAATAAAAGTCTTCGTTCAGAGTTCAGACTCAGAGCGAAACTGATAGTATATTAATAGAGAAAAAAGATACGAGAAATTTGTTACTAAGATTTGACAGCTTTTAGTTTCCGCAACCCAATATTCGCGTTCATGTCTATCTCAACGACTTAGAATATGTGTTCCATCAACGTTTAAAGTAGAAGAACAATGTGCATGTGCATGTCAAGAAAGTCATGGCTCATCTATGAGTGGTTTCCAATGAAAACTTGGAGAAAGGATTCTTGAACATTTTCACGTGATTCGGTAAGTTCCTACTTGAAAGTAACCGTACTTTTAGAAGCGACTGTGTTCCCATTCGACTGAGAGTTGGGTCTAATCACACACGAAGAACAGAAACTACTTAATACTTCGCATGAAGTTCCGCTCAAGGAGCAGTGAACGTGTATATTTTTGTACACGCATACGTAGGCTCTTAGGTGAATGCCCTAATCATCCCTTGACAACTATACCTGTTTAGGTAAACGAAGGTTCGGTAAATGGAGGTTTCCAAGAAAGTGAAGGGTCTATGGCAAGGTGTGCGCTTGGAACCTTGTTGCTAATCATTCGTCTTTTGCCACCTACCAAGCATTGACCACCGGCCAATTAATATTAGTCTATTTATTTTACAAGTACAAATTGAATACAATTATACGAGATTAAGATAAGGATAAGGAATAAAAGTCTTTGTTCAGAGTTCAAACTTCAGACAGAAATTGATTTATTAAAACTTAAAAGTGAAAAACAAATAAGGAATTTGTTAATAAGTTTTTGATGAGTTGGGAAAAGATTCTTGTGCAACTGGAAATTCATTGGCCATTGCTATCTCGGAAGATCTCCACCTTCCTGATTCATAGATCCTTTCTTTGATAAATTTCCAGAGGAGCAATAGGGAGTGGTCGATTCGTCTAGCTGATAAAATTGTTCTTTCTTACCGCACATATGGTTACTGCACCCCGTATCCAAATAACACTTGTTGAGTTCCGCCTCTTCATAAACACTACAAGCTAACAACAGAGTTTCCTTTCTTCTACACCATCTTGTACAATGTTAGCATGCTCAGAATCAAAATTTACATGTAGAAGTTTACACTCTTATTATAATGACCAAGTTTCTTGCAATGATAACATCTTATTTTAGATTTATCATACCTTCCTTTAGGCCTAGACACATTATCTTCCTTCTCTCCACTAGAACTGCATAGAAACCTTGCTTTGGAAAGCTTGTTCTATAGACCATGCAGCAGATCTCAAGTCCTTTCTGTATTCATGAGCACATAACGAACTGCATTAGACCATCAACTGTCATAGATTGCCAGGTCTTTTTGCTTCCTCAATTGCAGCGACAACATAATCAAACCGACTGGTAGAGATCGCATAATCTTTTGAACAATACGCAAATCATCTAACACCTCACCGTTATCTCTCAATTGATCGACAATAGATTGAACTCTGAAAAATAATCATAAATGTTTTCAGAATTATTCATATGGAGAGTCTCGACTTCACCTCGTGCGGTGTGCAACCTCACATTCTTAACCTTGTCATCACCTTTAGTAAGAAGTCTGCAACTTATCCCGGCTTGCTTTGCCGTAGTTGCATGCATGGATCTTCTTCATTACCTCAGTCAGCCGACCAGTAGCGTACAGGTAATATAGTGCTTTCTTGTCTTTCTTTTCGCAATCCTTCAAAGTGTCCTTATGTGCTTGAGTGAGTACTGCTCCTGTTACTGGTTCATCATAACCATTCTCCGTAATTTATGTTAACTCCAAAAACCCAAAAAGGCTGTCATTTGATGACCCCTGAAAGTTCTTACCACAGAACTTTGGAAGTGGAAGACTTGAAGCCTTCATGAATTACTACTTTCAAAAACTTTAAACAGACACAAATAACCTTAGCTCTAAGAT
Organism: Papaver armeniacum; assembly: GCA_023531295.1. Taxonomy (NCBI): domain Eukaryota; kingdom Viridiplantae; phylum Streptophyta; class Magnoliopsida; order Ranunculales; family Papaveraceae; genus Papaver; species Papaver armeniacum. The sequence continues at coordinate 108,831 of JAJJWW010003886.1, forward strand.
ACCAAATGTTAGAAATCAGAGTACTTTTCTAAGGATCAAAGATTGAATCAGAGTAGTGAACAACTATATACTACAACTTTAAAGTTTTCACACGGACAAAATAACAAACACTTAAACTACAAAGAAACTGGAGACAAGAGATTTGGTTCTACTACAACTTGTAGAATTACTGAATTCGATTAATTAAGAAAAGAAACCATCCACCATTATATAAGTGAGGATCCTGTACACATTACTACTACCCAACTAACAGCATGAAACAATCAAATAACACGATTAAAACAACTAATCTTACTGACCCATTACTCATTCCTACTAACCAGGCTTAGTGGTTGATTGTAACACTACTAACAAACTAGCTAGACTTTAGGAAATAATGAAATACGTGAATGGAAGAATTCAATTCCTACTTACCAGGAAGTCCTGTTTAAACTTCTTCACAAACTTTGGACACATCTTGTTACTCATCATCCATCATTCTACCGAACGTATTTAACTCATCTCTTGAACCATCATAACTCGAGTGTTGATTCTTTTTCTTCTCCAGGTAAGTTGGGTTTTATTGTTAGTATTTAACTTTGGCAGCTGCATTATTTTGAGTATAATAACGGTGATGAGACACTACCAATTGATAGTATCAGAAGGATGAATCTAACATTTTCATCTATTAATTACATTATTGGTTCTTTGAATGGATTGGTCTGTGCTTACGATTTAGACAATGATAGTTGTGATTTGAGAAAATATTGAAAACAAATGTTCTTCAAAAATAATGATAATGGCTTTTGCAATTACTGAAGGTAATTGTTTTGATTAAAAACCAAGAGATTGGATCATCTATTTATTACACAGTTCATAAAGAAATAATCAGATAGAGAGCGTGTTATCCAATAACCAATCATAGGATGACAACAGTGGACTAATGACAATTATTGACATATCACCTGTAAAGGATGGCAGCGCACGTATGAACGAATGTACAGCCGGGCGAGTACACGTTGGAGCAGGGTAAAGTGTAACGAAGTGTTACCGAGACATAGTGCTATTACCCCCTCAAGTTGTAGTGATCAATGTATAGAACCCGCAACTTGTCGCCGAAGAAAACCAAATCTTGGAGCAAGAGAGGCCTTTGAGTGAATATGTCTCGCTTAATCGATGGAGAGTGCAAATGTAAAATACTCCGCAAGGACTTAGCTTGAACAAGCTCTCCTCGAAAAGTCGGAGTCAATCGCCACATGTTTCATGCGCTATGAAAAAATGGATTGAAGAGTATGAGATGGCACTCGATTATCACAATGAAGAGTAGGAGCCATGGGTATAAAAATATGAAGATCCTTAAGTAGTTTACACACCCAACTAATTCACCGTAGAGTGAGCTAAACTCACGTATTCAGCTTCAGCTTGAAAACCTTGTAACCGTGGTTTGCTTTTTTGCTAGACCAAGAAATAGGGTTAGAACCAAAAATATACAATACCCCCATGTACTTCTTCTAGTATCGTGGTCTCCTCGCCCAATCAGACATCTGAATCCACATGGACTGCTAAAAGACCTTTTGAGAAAAGAACACCAAAATCTAGAGTGCCCTTGACATACCTGAGAATTCTCTTAGCAGCAATAAAGTGCTCAGTAGTAGGTTGTTGCATATGCTGGTGTTTATAGGTAAAAATCGCTTACTGTAGATTTCAGGAATTCTGTAGGAGTGAGAAAGCTGGTTCAAACCCTAAACAAATGTGTTCGCACGTGAGCACTTTATAGATTCGAGAGATCATCATGCAAATAGCCTAAACCAAGAAATGGCAGTTCCAGACTTGCTTCGGTCATGAAAGTGGAGGAGAAGGGTTGATTTGGGGAGGAAGCAAGAAAGGTGTTGAGACCAGAATAGTTACGGAGAGTAGTATCCAGGCTTGTATCGAAGAAAGTGAAAGCTTAGGAAGCTTGCACGAGATGAAAGCTTTTTGGAGAGCTTGCAAAGTTGCCTTTTACGAGAGTGTAGTATTTTCTCCCGACTAGAGACTTGTGTATGGTGGAAATAGGTAAGACCTATTTATACAAGTCGAGATCGAAACGTACCACGGACTCATGAAGGAAGAGAGTAAAGGGTGAAATAATGGGAGGAGGTGGTAATCACGCATGGTGTTAATGGGTGAAAACGTTTTCACCATTATTTCCTCTTTTATTTGACCGCTTTATTCCTTTTCACGCTTTCTTAATGTGAGCGTAGTGTACTGTCGCATGCTGTGATCGTACCAAACCAAAACCCTAGAAAGCATCCCCGGTATGTGTTGATATCTCGAGTGTTGGTTGCATCTTGAGTTCAAGTGGTGCTGTTAGGGGCGCATGTGGCATGTGCCAATGGCATGTGCGTAATGCCTTTGTTGCGAGCATGCACCTCGAGCGCAAGTGGCAATGCCAGAGCCGCAAGTGGCGCGTGGTGGCATATGCCAATGGCGTGTGTGGAATGCCTTGGTGGTAGGTTGGACTGGTTTGCAAGTTAGGCTACCAGGCGTGTGTGTTTGGCATGTGCCAACGGCATGTGCTGAATGCCTGTGGTGGTAGGTTGCCACGGTTTGCAAGTTAGGCTACCGGCGTGTGTGTTTGGCATGTGCCAACGGCATGAGGTTTGAAAATATGGCTTGCGATGCGTGTTGGCATGTGCCAATGGCACGTCATGGCCATGTTGACACTACATTGCAAGTCTTGCAAGCCTAGGGCGCTATATTCAGGCGTGTGCCAATGGCATAGCGGCTTGGAAATATGGCTTGTGGTACGTGTTGGCATGTGCCAATGGCACGTACGGCCATGTTGACCTAGTTATGCAAGTCTTGCAAGCCTAGGGCGCTATATTTGGCGTGTGCCAATGGCATAGCGGCTTGGAAATATGGCTTGTGGTACGTGTTGGCATGTGCCAATGGCACGTACGGCCATGTTGACCTAGTTGCAAGTCTTGCAAGCCTAGGGCGCTATATTTGGCGTGTGCCAATGGCATAGCGTCTTGGAAATATGGCTTGTGGTACGTGTTGGCATGTGCCAATGGCACGTACGGCCATGTTAGACCTAGTTGCGAGTCTTGCAAGCCTAGGCGCTATATTTGGCGTGTGCCAATGGCATAGCGGCTTGAAATATGGCTTGCTGTACGTGTTGGCATGTGCCAATGGCACGTACGGCCATGTTGACTTGAGTTGCAAGTCTTGCAAGCCTAGGGCGCTATATTTGGCGTGTAGCCAATGGCATAGCGGCTTGGAAATATGGCTTGTGGTACGTGTTGGCATGTGCCAGATAGCACGTACGGCCATGTTGACCTAGTTGCAAGTCTTGCAAGCCTAGGGCGCTATATTTGGCGTGTGCCAATGGCATACTGGCTTGGAAATATGACTTGCGGTGCGTGTTGGCATGTGCCAATGGCACGTACGGACATGTTGACCTAGTTGCAAGTCTTGCAAGCCTAGGGCGCTATATTTGGCGTGTGCCAATGGCATAGCGGCTTGGAAATATGGCTTACGATACGTGTTGGCATGTGCCAATAGCACGTACTGCCATGTTGACCTAGTTGCAAGTCTTGCAAGCCTAAGGGCGCTATATTTGGCGTGTGCCAATGGCATAGCGGCTTGGAAATATGGCTTGCGATACGTGTTGGCATGTGCCAATGGCACGTCACGGTCATGTTGACTTAGTTGCAAGTCTTGTAAGCCTAGGGCGCTATATTTGGCGTGTGCCAATGGCATAGCGGCTTGAAATATGGTTTGTGGTACGTGTTGGCATGTGCCAATGGCACATACGTCCATGTTGACCTAGTTGCAAGTCTTGCAAGCCTAGGGCGCTATATTTGGCGTGTGCCAATGGCATAGCGGCCTAGTTTGGCATTGTTGCCATGGTGCGCAATATGCGGCTTGATTTGGCATTGTTGCCATGGTGCGTCGATGTGCGGCTTGGTTTGGCATTCTATTGCCATGGTGCGTAGCATGTGCGGCTTGGTTTGGCATTGTTGCCATGGTGCGCAATGATGCGACTTAGTTACGCATTGTTGCCATGGTGCGCAGCTGTGCGGCTGGTTTGGCATTGCATCGCCATGGTGCGCAGCTGGCGGCTTGGTTCGACATTGTTTCCATGGTGCAGAGTGCGCTTAGTTCGGCATTGTTGCCATGGTGCGCTGGTGTGCGGCTTGGTTTGGCATCATGTTGCCATGAGTGCGCGAGTATGCGGCTTGGTTTGGCATTGTTGCCATGGTGCGCGATATGCGGCTTGGTTTGGCATTGTTGCCATGGTGCAGCATGTGCGGCTTGGTTTTGGAATTAGGGTTCGTGGTTGAAAAACCCTAATCTGTATTTTGAAAAAATACCCTATTAATTATTTACACTGAGTTAAATGCTCTTAGTTAATGTGTTGCGGGTAACACTAGGTCATGGGGTTTTACGATTTTACCCCTTGTTTAAAAACCACCATCAACAGCTGGCAAACTTGGTTCACAGCATAACTGATTTTAAGGTCTGTTCCAGGTCAAGTATTGTAATGCACCTACAAGAGACCTATAAGAAGTTGGATCTTGCAAAATAGTCACTGAAGTGGTGACAAAGTATTGTAATGCACCTGAGGAAGCTTCACGGTGACAGTGTAGTAGAAAAGGGCAAGTTTTAGCTCTGTCATGTCGAACTTTTCAAGCAAGTCTAGAAGGCATACTTTGCACACGAGACAAAAACAATCCATTGGAATTCCTTTTTATAATCCAGAAAGTAGTGAATAGAGACAAAGATCTTTCACAACAAAATGTTGTGAGAAAGATAAATGAGGGAGCGGTAAGCTTTAGAATTCCTTGTGATGAGAATATAAATTGACACACCTTAAGATAATAGTGATCTGGTGCCAATCTTCGAAAAAATAAGAGAATCGATGTTGAGGAGTGAAACCCATAAGACAAAAGAAACATCAAACTAGTTTTTGGTACCATACTCCAAGACACTACACTGACCCATGAAGACTTGTGTAATTTACAAACATAGTACGGATTCGTTTATCAACAAATACAGCAGTCATGTAAATATCTTCGAGACAAATCTCCATGAAGAAATGCATTACTGATATCAACCTGAGAAACAAACCAATCAAAGTGCACATAGAAGTGCCAAAATAAGTCTTATGGTTGTTGGTTTAACAACAGTGTCTAAAGGTTTAAGTGTAGTCTAGATCTTATTGTTGGTGATAACCCTTAGCTACAAGTCTTGACTTAAACCTAGAAATAGTTCCATCCGGGTTTTGTTTGATTGTGTACACCCATTTACTGACCAATTAAATTTTGGAGAAGGATGAGGTGGAACAAGAGAGTATGTACTCGCATCCTGAAGAGTAGTATGCTCTTCAACCATAGAATGTTGCCAAACTGGAACCATTCTGGCTTGAGTAAAACTGGTTGGTGCAGTAGGTGAAATAGTATTACTCATAGTAGCAGAAAGTGCATGTCTGGTAGAGTATACTTTTGGTTTTAAAATCCCATTTTTACCTCTGGTTATCATGTTATGAGCATTAGCAGGTGGCACTGAATTAGTGGTAATTGGAACATTAGAAACTGGTTGTGAAGGAACAGTAACCAAACTATCAGGTTGATCTTGTGTTGTAGTTGGAGAAGTAGCAGTTGTAGAAGAGCTGACATTAGGAAGAACAGATTCATGAACTGAAGTAGTAGGTGACAAAGATGCAGGAACTGAAGTAGTCTTCAATGGAAAAACAGATTCATGAAACATAAGATGCCTTGAATGTAGACTCTGCTGAAGTAGCATCAAGACATCTATAACCTTTGTGTTGTTGACTGTAGCAATAAAGATGCAGAGCTGTACTTCTATGGATCAAGTTTAGAAGTAGTGTATGGTTCTCAGCCCAAGGATAACATAAGCAACCAAAGGATTTAAGAAAACTATAATCTAGTTTGTGATGAAACAATACTTCATATGGTGTTTGATTCCTAATTGCTCTTTGTGGGGAGTCTATTGAAAATAAAATTTGATGTGTGAAAAGCTTCAACCCAGAAAGAACTTGACAAACCAGATTGTAGTAATAGAGTTCTCCCAACATCAACTAAATGTTTATGTTTTGACTCTGCACGCACCATCCTGCTTCGGGTGTATGAGGACAAGATATTTCATGAGCAATACCATTGGTACTAAGAAAAGTAGATAAATCTTTATGGAGAAATTCTCCACCTCCATCAGTTTTGATTGTGCCAATATGAGTATTACGAATATTCTCTACTTTAACTTTGAAATGATGAAAGACTTGTCTATATTCTGATTTTTCATATAATGGGAAAAATCCAACAATATTTAGAAAAGTCATCTATAATATTAACATAGTACCTAAATCCAGAATTGGATTTTACAGGTCTTGGACCCCAAGATCCATATGTAAAAGCTCAACTGGTCTTGTTCTACAATGATGTGACTTAGTAAATGGCAATTTATGACTTCTCCCAAAACTACATTCATGACAGAAAATGGCTTTATTGATTACATTGGGTAAATATAAAGATCGACAAACAAGTTGTAATGTTTGAAAAGATGGATGGCCTAACTTTTTGTGCCGGATATCATCTACGTAAGAAGATGTCACAATAGACTAAAGCTTTAGATGAAGACTCATGCAAGAATTGAAGTGGATATAGTCCATTAAGATGAGGGCCTTGCAAAAGTGTCTTCCCAGTTGTCAAGTCCTTCACAGTGAAACCGATTGCATCAAATGTTATGGAGCGAGTTGTTATCGAAGTAAACTTATGGAAAGATAACAAATTGTGGGAGCGCTGTGGTACCGTAAGTACATTAGATAACCTAAAGGTGTGATGTGGTGTAGATTTGAATGAAAACCGATTTGAGTAACTTTCATACCTTCTCCATTGGATGTGTGAATCTCAGCAGTACCATCATAAGTAGATGCAAATTGGAGTTCAGATCCATCAGTAGTGATGTGGTTGTTGGCACCAGTGTCAGCATACCAAGGATTTTCCCCTAGAATGTTTGGTGAAGCTAACATAACACTCATATTGTGTGGTGTGTTGATATTTTGATACACAAAATTGAGCACGTGTCTACAAGATAGAGCAGTATGTCCTCCTTTGTTGCAAAGTTGACAGAAAATATTTTCCATGCTAGACATGAAAGGAGAAGTAGCTGATGTAGGATGTGTTGGTGGTGGTGGTGGTAGTGGTGCAGAAGATTGAGGCAAAAAAGGATTTGAAGTAGATGCTCTAGCAGGTAAATGAAAGTTACTTGTGAGAGCAGGATTATAGACATTATTACCTCTACCACGACCTTTGTAGAATGTGGATCTTTGATGAGAAAGTAGTGCTTGTTGAGATTGAAAAGCAGCAAAAGCTTTACTGTTTGCTTCAGAGAGTAAGTTTTTGGATCTCTCATTGACCACAAGTTCTTCACTGAGTAGCAGGTTGTGAAGTTCATCAAAAGACACTGGAGGATGACGAATACGAATTGAAGTACTGAATGCACTATAATCATTCCCAATTCCATTCAAAACAAGAACTACAAGTTCATCATCACTAACCACAGAACCAGCAGCAGAAAGTTGATCTGTAATTTTCTGGATATCTCCTAAAAACTGAGTAATCGTACCAGATCCAAGTCTTAATGATTGTAACTTAGTACATAACTGAACTGAATGTGTAGTTGAAGTTCTTGCAAAGCGAGAATCAATATTTTGCCATAACTCTCTTGATGATGTAGCACCAACAACATAAGGAATGACAGAATCCGAGATAGAAGATTGAATCCATAAAATCAAAGTGTTATCATCATCAATCCAAGCAGTACAGTTAGGGTTAATATTACCTTCATCGAGATCTGCCTGATTGAGAAATTTTGGAGGACAAAGAATTGATCCATCAAGAAGACCTAGAACTTTGTATCTTTTCAGCAATGGAAGAAGTAGACTCTTCCAGGTGATGAAATTATCATCTTTGAGTTTGAAATTAGTGATACTGGTTATTTGATTCAATGGAATTGTTGAAATCCTAGTTTCATACTGATTTAACGCCATTGAAAAGTAAATCTAAAGAAGAAGAAAATCAAGATTTGGTTGAGAAATTAACAGAGATATTGAGCGGAAGTGAGGATCTATGGCCTCATGATACCATAGTTGTGATTTGACAAAATATTGAAAACAAATGTTCTTCAAGAACAATGATAATGTTGTTTTGCAATTACTGAAGGTAATTGTCTTGATTAAAAACCAAGAGATTGGATCATCTATTTATTACACAGTTCATAGGAAATAATCAGACAGAGAGCGTGTTATCCAATAACCAATCATAGGATGACAACGAGGACTAATGACGAGCTTATTGACGAGATCACTGGTACAAGTTGTGGCACATGACGTGATGAAACGTAACAGTGGCGGCATGCACGTAGGAGCAGGTAAAGTGTAACAGAAGTGTTACTGAGACATAGTGTTATTAAATGAAACCACTTATTTTTGTAATCCGATTATACCAGAGAATATGTTATGCTTACAAAAATTAAGAAAGACTGTGATGGTGATTGTCGGTTTAGACATTATTCTAGCGGATTTGGTTACGATGTTTCGTGTAATGAGTATAAAGTTGTTGAAGAGTATTTGTTAGGGGAAAATTTGATTTTATAGACATTGCTGTGTATACTGTTGCCAGTGGTAATGGGTGGAGAACTGTTGGGAAATTTGATACTAAGGAAATTAGTTCCAGATGTGGCGTCTTTGTGAATGGAGCTCTGCATTGGGTGGATGATGGTGCAGGACAAAAGTTTTTTTTTTTTGATTTGATTGATGAAAAGTTTGGCGAACATATTCCATCACCTTCTTTGCAACCAGACACTACAAGGAGTATTTGTTTTGTCGGGGTTTTGGATTATGCTAGCGGCCGTGAATGTCAATTTAACAAACCAATAATTTATGACATATGGCTATTGGAAGAGAAGAATGATATTACTGACATGAAAGAGCAGGTGGATAACAATTTTGTTGGAATAAAGTGTTTAGTGTTCCCGGAAAAGATCCATAAGCCTTTACCAAGAGTGGTGGTGTTTTATGTTTCGATTCTAACTTTCTCGGTATATATGACCAAGTATCTTCAACCTCGAAAGATCTTGTGGATTTTGGTGATTGTGAAATTGATAGAATAATTCCTCACAAGAACACCTTAGTTTCGTTGAAAGAATTAGGAGAAGATGATGTAAAACCAATGGAGCTAGCTGAAATTGACGAAACAGAAACATAATCTGTTTTATGCCTTTGTTTGACGTATTGAATGGGCATTAGACAACTAATCTGGATGTGGAGGAGTCCACGCTTATTAAGCTCTTTCAATACTTACTGCATTTCACAATGCTAGGCTGCTAGCGCTTCAAATTGTTAGATGAATTTTTTTGCTGTCCCTAAAATTTTCGTTGAAAGTTTAAAAGCCTTTTAATAGAAGTTAATGCTTTTCTTAACCATTGATTTGATTTCTGTACCAACCGTATATATCCTGATCACGAACAATATCATCAAGCAACGGTAACTAGTTCAACCCTATTCTAACTTAAGCTACTATATTGTTATTGAAATTACATTTGTCGGTTGAGACAAACTGCCGAAAAGTGCAGAAGTTAATGCTTGCAATACCTTTTTCGAATGAGAGGTCTAATCAGAGCCGATTCCGAGTCTAAAAGGCTATTTACGAACTTTATACCCGGCTCAAGGAGTACACTTATATTGGTACACACATGTCCGCGCTCATGTGTGGATATCATAATAACCCTTGACCGAAACACATGTTGGTGTTAACGCGAATTGCTTGAAAAATGAAAGGGTCTACATACAAGCAGCGTCAGATCAAGTACTCCCTCCGTTACTTTTTAATAGGCTGGTTTCTATAAATAAATGTTACAAAAAAATAGGTTGGTTTCCTAATTGGGAAAGTCAAATGTTACTTTAGCTTTTAGGGACCACTTTCTCTTAACTTCTTTTGACGACAAGTGTGATGTGGACCATTTTACTTTACTTTTCACTTGACAAGTGTCATTGAGGACTATTTCAATTACTTCTTTTATCGACAAGTGTCATGAGGACCACTTTCAATGATTAGTTTTTTCTTAATTTCCTTAATTTCTTCAAAAACCAAACCGACCTATTATCATTAAAAGTAATGGAGGGAGTATATATTACCCTTTACCAAAACAAAACATAAAAAAAAACTCACTTCAGTAAATATGTACTTAAACTAAGTTGTACGCTTAACATCAACATTACATTACGTTAACATCAACATCACATTACGTTACCGACTGTAGGCTTGCAGCAGCCAAGGAGGTAAGGGTAGCCGACACAGAGATCCGCCTTTGGGAAATTGATCGCACTCTTCTTGTCTTCAGCAGGGATTAATTGTTCTCTTAGTGCTTTCGTTCATCGAGTAATCAATTTCAAAATCAAAACAACGTTTAATTCGCCTGATGAGTTTCAGTATGTACCTTTTTTCCTTCTTCTATATCCCCAGAATAAAACTGGTCACCAGTAGTAGAGATAAGCTTAGGAAGGCACCTGTGTCACGTAGAAGAATCCCCATAAACAAATTTAGATGATGTAAACTGCGCAGCTCCCGCCCTTCCAAAGAGCTAGGGGCAATATATAATGATCCGGTCTCATAGATAAAGGTCAGCACTTATAAAATTTGCTTAGATAGCTACTTACCAGCAACGATCTGGTTGAATTTACTCCGAGGAAAGCTTTCATTAATAATAATAGGAGGCGGAGCTAAGCAACCATCCCGAACCTTATAAGGATCGCATTTTGGGTCATATTTTCTGAGAAAAGAGGTAAAAAGATAATGTCAGTTGTGACTTCAGGTTAAATCTGACAACGTCTATCTAATTAAAACATTCATCAGGATAGTATAGTAAATATTACTTTGGCAGCCTACACCACGAAGATCTCTCGCATAGCCTTCCCTACACAAACATGTAAAAATTGGTAGTTCACCAAATTTCAATTCATAACAGTCAGTATTAGGAACGTTTGTACAATTCGTAAACGTGATGCCATCAGCAGTGCAGTTTGGAACCATATCGGGTGCAGCAGGTGGGGGACTGGGATGAACCGGCGAGTGTTTTGCAGAAGCCAATTGTAGCCACAGTAACAAGACAGAGCACTGAAACATCAACAGAGCACGTATTAAAGCCATGAATGATGATATAATTGGGTTTCTTTCTCTCTTTTTTTTTCCTGAGAATTTTCTGTCAGGAGAAAATCCATTTTAAAGTTTTAAATGACAGCCTAATAACTAAACTAAATTAACAAATGTTGCCAGTTGCTAAGACAATGTTGACGAGTTTTTCTTACCCTTTCTTAGATGGCAGCAAATTTTCTGTGAGGAGGAGGATTCATTCTTCGACAAGTGTAACAGAGATAACAGCCTAGCTAAACTAAATTAAGCGCATCTCTAACGGGACCGTGAGAATTTCATATTTTAAGGTGACATGGAATTTTTCCTAGCTAAATCAAAAGTGTTGCCAGTTGCATTAGCATTTTCTTACCCGATTTCAGCTTTAAGCCTAAAATTCAAGCATATTTGATGGCCAACTAAAAATAGGCAATGACAAAGCATGCACGCCTGAATTTTGCAGGTTTAAGTACCATTATGGAAGTCCGATAAGTTTACAGAACTTTGTACTGCATAAGAAACAAAAAAAAAAAAAACTCCGTACAACCCTTGATAATGAATGTGAACCAGTAGGGGGAACATCACGGTCTTTAGGGAATACTACTCACTGTATATATAATCCGTTAACGTCCCTCAGTTTCTAAGTCCGAAATCTCCTTGCTGCTATCACTAATTGTTGTATAGCTATCCGTGTAAGATAAATTTTGTGCTGTTTCAGACAAGAGCATCCGTTCTTCATTGCTTGTAATCGGATATAAATCTTGAACATCATCCGATAGGACACCACCCGAGTAACTAGAAGACATCATCATCAATCCGTGTAACGCCATTGCTACTTCTTTCATTGTAGGTCTATTCTCTCCCTTGATGCTTAAGCATTTTTGCGCTAGTTCAGCCGTTTGTTGGATCTGTTGGTGCCCATCTACACTACTGATCCATTCATTATCATCGTGGAAAGAAAATAATTTGCCAGATTTCTTTGCTCTTCAACCCTGCTTAGACAAAATACTGCTTTACCTGTTAGCAATTCCACAAGCAAAACACCAAAGCTGTACACATCGCTTTTCTCTGTTAGCTTGTTAGACTGCATATATTCTGGGTCCAAGTACCCAAAAGTTCCTTGAACTACTGTGCTTAGCTGAGCTTGATCCGTAGGATTTAGCCTTGAAGCACCGAAATCCGAAACTTTTGCTTTGTAATCATCATCTAGAAGTACATTACTTGACTTGACATCTCTGTGGATTATGGGTATGGAAGCTTCAGCATGCAAGTAAGCTAATGCTCCTGCAACTTCCAAAGCTATCCTCAAACGATTTTCCCATGAGAGAGTAGCGAAACCAGTTTGGTTCCCACGACCTTTGTGTAAATGTTGGTGAAGGGTTCCATTAGTAACAAATTCATAAACCAGCAAAGGAACTTCGCTTTCCAGACAACAACCCAAGAGCTGCACCACATTTTTGTGATTAATTTGTGATAGAACAGCGATTTCATTTATGAATTGCTCATTTTGGTTCATATCGACAATTTTTGTCTTCTTAATTGCAACCACGGTTCCGTTAGATAAGACGCCTTTATACACCGTGCCAAACCCTCCTCGTCCAAGAATGTTACTTTCATGATAGTTATTTGTTGCCTTGCTGAGCTCCTTCTCGGTGTATATTGTAGCAACTGACCGGTGTTTTTTTCCTCCACTTCTTTTTCGAAACGCCTCCACATCCTCTTCCCGTTCGTCAAGGAGCCGATTCAGAATCAACCCACCATTTTGCTTGAAGAATTCCTCCTTCATTTGCATGTGCTTTCTTTTCCTATATCCCCAGTACAACCAGAAGCTAGCCACAAGGCTCACCACTAGAAGAGCTAAGCCTAAGCACACAC
>JAJJWW010003887.1:0-66341 GCA_023531295.1 Papaver armeniacum
GCAAAGAAAGGTTATAGGCAAGGAAAATCAAGGCAAAACAAATTTGAAGCCAAAGAAGAAGATAAACAAAGGAGACTCCGTTCAAGAGCGCATTGATTGGAAATTTGGTGAAATGAAGAAGATTAACAAGATGAAGAACATTGTCCCCAATTTTTATTTTTAAAGTCTAGTTTTTATGTCTTGTAAAAATTACTATTAAGAAATTTGAATTTGAAGTTTGAAGTTTGAAGTTTGAAGTTTGAATTTTGAATTTGAAAATTTGAGTATTGCTGAAAATTAAGCTTAATTCTATTCGTAATCCAATCTTTAACTTTAATTAGAGTTATATTAAAACTTTTAGGACATGATTAAGAAATTTTACAAATAACTTTTACCACATTTAAATTGGAAAATATATTAAAATCTCGAAACAACTTCCATATTCGAAGTCATGTTCGTAGATGCGACGATATTCCGCACGACACCTTTGTTTAAGTTCCAAATAGGTTTCACCACTCCTTAGATTTGGACCTTCTTGCTGAAGTAAAACAAGATACTTAGTAACATCAAGACTGATTATAGTGAAGCGATTACTCAACCCTTTAACATCACGTTGGTTGGGGTTCATTGTTTGTTCTTTAAATCTCCTCAAAACCTTATCCCAAAAAATAACTTGACGAGATTCTTCTGCGAATAAAGTCTCAATACAATGAACATAACTTCTGCAAATACATTCATCTTCCGCAATTGTAAATTTTGGTACTCTTTGATTTTCCGCAGCATGTTGGTTTTTTATGAAATCATCCATGCTCGCATTATCATCCATGCTCTATGAGGAATTAGAAGATCAGAAAAGAATTGGAGATTGAGAAATTCTAGAGAGATTTAGAAATTCTGGTGTGAGTTAAAATGGGATTGAAATCAGGTATTTATAGGGGGGAAATTGTAGTCGTTGGATGAAGAGCGATAGCGACTATCATAGAAGCGACGGCAAACTTTGACCGATTTGTCAGGTTTAAATACCATCGAGAGATTAATTGACCATCGAGCGACCGAGACTCTATCGCTCGATGGAAACTCTGTCGTGTATGCCTATATGCCAGGAAAAACATATTGGCATATGAGTTTGGCAGTTTGGCATACTCATAGTGGGTGCATATATTCCAAATATCATGTTTTGGCATGTGCATAGGAATAGGCCTTAAGGGAAGTTATTTACCTTTCTGTGATTGTGGTCATCTAAGCTCACGTGAACTTCAAATTCTATTGCAAACTTATATTGCTTGCTGCAAAGATCACAACGCAGCGACTTCTGGAATTTTCTGCTCACGCTATACTACCAGCTGGATTTTTATTTCATCGAGGACACAAAGCCAACAATAGAAGCCAGCTGGTAATTAAAAGTGTAGCAATTTTTGTTAGACCATCCAATCTGAAAATGTTGCCCCTTATATCATTCCGAATAATAGATATACATTTTCTTGTTTAATTGATCTATTCTTTTTTAAAGTAAGTCATTGTTATCATAATATCATCAAAATTCTTTTTTCGATTCTTCCATATACGATTTACCTATCACTATTACGTCAAAACTCAAAACCTGAAACATATAAAATCCAATCATTCTAAGATGAACTTGAGCTTCAAACTAACACAATACAAAGGGGAAATCAATTACCTCTAGTAAACTGGGATCAAGATGGTGAACTGCAAGCATCATCTCTATTGCATCCTATACAAATTAAAGTACAATCAAATTAACAATACTTAACAATGAAAATTTCTCAAATATGCAGCGAAGTTCAATACTATATACTAATTACAATCCCAATAATAGGCCTTTTATATCTATCACTTCTGTTAAAAAGAGTAACTTTGAAGCAGATAAAGAGAGAACATGATTAGTGAGTTAAATTCTCTAAAATCTTCAGTGTAAAAAAATAATCTTCACCTGGATCAGAGTGGTCAGTTAAATAGGCATATGGATGTGAAGATCCTAGCACTCTCTCGTGCATTGAACTGATGTCATTATCCACTACAAATGGGTGAATTAGAGGATAGAGAGCATGCAAATCATTCTAATTCAATGCAATTTACAAATATTTGAGAGCGCATGACATAGAAAATTTGAGGTCTATAAATTTAGCAAATTGTCTTAAATGTAACACCTTTCCTGTAATATTGGGGATAAAAACACAAACGGTTAATAAAATGGCTTAGGAAAATAACTCGAATGTGTAACTTTTCTAACAGTAAGCTTATTGTCCTTATGATTTACCTCTGACAAATTGAACTAAGCATATGTATCCCATCCGTGAGGAAAGTTTCCAGACATATCTAGGAATTTGACAGTCTGCATGACTACCCCATCCGCAAGGCAAGTTCCCAGAAAAACACCACACCTACTGTCAACCAAGAATGCGAGAATGAAAGAAATTAAAAGAAAACCCAGATAAGTTAATGGTGCCGAAATCTATAGGTCTTTTCTAGAAATTACATGCAATGAGTTGGAGACCAAATCTTCGAGATAACGTGGAGGATGCAACCGGAGGATACGTGGAGGATGCAACCGGAGGATACAGTTATTGTTAATGGAAGACCATCAGAGATGACTAATATAGAATTGCTTACATTTTCAATAAGCAGCGCAGTTGCATCTCAAATCAAATTTTCTTGTTAGTCAAGTACCAAACTTAATATAATACTCCAAGTCCCTCATTCCGAACTGTTTTAGAGAATGCATCAACCATGCTTGTATACCCAAAAACTGACAATAACAGAGTTAACAAAGTACGCTATTAGACATGACAATAACAATAAATAATTTACACAATATTCCAAAAAAATGCATAGTCCATTAGGTACGATCACTTTTACCTTCTTAAATTAGGTACGATAACTTTTACCTCCTTAAATCTTCTATGAAACAATCTGTGCTTGCAAAATAGTCATCCTTTTCTCATTAGGATCAACCTGCTGTGCCATATTAACCACTTCAATTTCACTGTTTTCGAATTTAAGCTTGCCCAAAAAATGGACACCACTTAGATATGTGAATGTTTTCATTTCACAAACAATAACGCCTATCTACCAATATATGCAATACGTATACTTGCTATTTTCTCAGATCATAGACCTCTAGTGCATCTAGACTGATAAAGACCCTTGATGCAGACTCAATAGTAGAGATATTATACCTGATACAATGTTGTCCATAAATATTCGAAACAACTACCCACCTTGATGCTCCTAGATTTGACAGTTGTACCTGTTGCTATCAGAACTGCTGGAGTAAGAAAATAAGAAAATTGACTTATTAAACTTATTAAATTGACTTATTAAACTTGAGAAGTTTAATTTCCTTTTGTTTTTAATTTACTGTAAGAAAAGTATGCACTGCATTGCGGAAAACATACATTGAGAAGTTTAATATACCAACAAAAATACCAACAAATTAAGAGAAAACTTGATGCAAAATTATACACTGATGATGGTTCATCTGATGTCGGTTCTGTGCACTTTGTTTTGCAGAGATATATCTTTCGCATGGACGACACCACTCATGGAGCAAGGTATTAGAGAACCCATAAGTGAGATTCGTGGAAGCTAGATACATGGGATAAGACTCCAATAGCTGAATATCCAGTATTCCACATGTTGAGTCCCTCAAAATATGTTTTTCCTCTAACTTTGATGATAAATTCAATGACATATGTAATAATTTTCAAAGGCTGTTTCTGATTGTTGGTTAACAAAATACAAAAAGATATTTTTCAAAGAAATACTTGCCGTCATGTTTGAATCGCAGCAATCTTCTCCAGAGATGAACTTGGTACTTGGTAGTCTCTGTGACCACCGGAAAGTGAGACAAAAACTCAATCACATGAACTTTTTTAGCTTCAAGATATCAACCCGATCCGACAAATATATAAAAATTAGTTCTACATCTTTATAAGATTAGGTAAGTAAATAACAACCCTAATGCAGGATAACTAATAAAACCCGACAATCTAGAGATGAACCGCAAGTTTTGACTATCCATGTACAATCACCTGCAAAAAGAAAAAGAAACAGAAATCAATAACAAATTAAAAAGAACGCAAACTGACCCTGAATTGGAGAAGAGCCTTTGGTTTGAATTGGTTTCAGCAGTATCATGATCTTTCAACCATGCAACACCACTTAGGTCGACTATTAATGGATTAGATAGAGAAGTGAAAAAACCTAGAATTTGCTAAACCCAGAAAATTCTAATTCTGCCTAAACCTAAGACGTCTCTTGGGACCGAAACCTAGCTATAAAAGGCATTCCTCGTGACCCACCCAGCCTATCATTCATAGCCGTCCAAGTCAAATGAAATCAGGACGATAAGGACCGCGAGATGATCCTCTCCGGTGAATCCTGTCCACCGATTGACTCTTTGATCAAGGAGTCAATTACCACATCTTTTTGTAACAATGATGAAAACACGGAGGAAGAAACACTTTACAGAGTAGCCCCTGGATTTGTCTTAAATTACGCCAGTTTCAGTGGTGATTGAAAACGCGGAGGGGTAATTTGGATAATTCAATGTCGATTGCAATTCTTTTGGGACACCAAACAAACCATTTTCGCTTAGACTCCCTTCGTCCCAAATTAGTTGAGCCATTTGTAGTTTGCACAATTATTAAGACAAGGAAAGAAGGGAGTATGTTTAAGTATTTTTTACAAGTATGCCCTCATGGATAATAACTTGTAAAATTTCGAAATAATTTATCTCTTAAACTATACCACGGTTTTTCGTAAACTTTATACCGTTGAAAAGCATTTTAAAACACCTACGTAACGAATACAAACATGGCTATCAAATTATACATATTTCTTATAGTAACAATAATCAATTAAAATGGTAGTTTTAGGAATATCCCCTTGATTATTGAAATAGCTCATCTATTTATGGGACAAAATGTAAAATCAATTAGCTCAACTAATTTCGGACGGATGGAGTATTATAGATTCACAAAAATCCGAAGTACCATTTGGAAGATACGGAATTTTAAAATATTTATCTTTATTTTTATAAAAATGGCATTTCTGTAAATAAACGATTATATATATTATTATTTTTAAGTCTTTATTCTGTTAAGCATTTAAGTCCTTATTTATATTTCTTAACTAAACAGTCCCTATTTTGTTTAACATTTGAGTTCCTAATCCGTTTGGTGAACCAAAAAAGGAGTAAGGATTTCAATTAAGCTTGCTTGCCTTAGAGCAGGGGCTATGGAGTGAGTGTTTTTAACACTCATTCACTGCCAAATTGAGTGAGGACTGAGTGAAAGAGTGTTTTTGTGACCATGGAAGCCTAATTTCAAAGACTAAGCTTTCTCTCCAAGCGGCTGAATATATGCCTCCTCGTAGGTTTTTTTCTTTTAATAATAATAAAACCTAATCATGGGTCCCGTATCCCAGAGTTTTAAATTAATAAAATTCTAAATAAGTTTGGGAGGCTAATGTTTAGCCGTTTCTCCTTCTTTTTTGTTGCGAGTGGCATAGTTTCAGTCGTTTTGCTTGGGCGGATGAAGATCAGCCGTTCAGTGGAGACTTTCCACCACTCACTCGTCTCAATGAGTGCGCCAGTGATTCTGGGTGAAAGTGTACTCAATCACTGCCCATAGCAGCATCAAATTAGAGCAAAATGAGTGAGTCTCATTCATATTGAATGAGGATCCTCACTCCATAGCCCTTGCTCTTAGAAAAAGGGGAAGATATGGTGCAGTTATCACCAGCCTCCTACCTATGAAAGTCTCTCTGAATGGTAAACCATGTATATCCAACATTCCAACTAATTAGTAAGATCGAGCGGAAAGAAAAGCTCTTGTGGTGAAAGCTCTTCCAGCCGCAATCATTTGGATTGTGTGGAAAGAAAGAAACAACCGAGTATTCAAAAACAAGTCGCGGACGATTCCTAAGCTCATCGAAAAAATCAGATTCACCACTGCTTATTGGTTGTACCTTAAGCCTGTTTTCAAAGGGGTGTCACTGAAACAATTCATGTTGAAGTGGAAAGATATCGTGTTTCGAACCTCCCTGATCTTTTCTTTTCAGTTTGGTCTAGGTGCGAGGAATATCATGGTTTTGTGCTTGTTATGTTTTTGCTTTTGGGTGGATTCACTGTCTTTCCTTTTGGTCGGAGATAGTATGTATCTTGTGTTCATGCTCTGTGAACATTTTCTCTTTTCTTAATAAATTTATTTACCGATCAAAAAAAAAAAAAAACTAATTAGTAAGATCGACAACTCTATCATGCTGATTTGCTGATTGCTGACTAGTATTCTTTTCTGATATATAAAAAAAAAAGAACAAAACAACCTCCAAGTAAGCTTATTACAGGGCTATTGCCTGTAATCATGGGCTTCTAAAGGCCCAGTATTCCAGCTCAAGCCTCCATTATGGGTCCAGCATAAAGAACATGTCAATGTCAAATTACTGTTTCTATCACGTGCAAGACACACGTCAGTGCTTCCTTCACAAACCCACCTCAGATATTTGAGAAGATCATATCCTTGAATATTTCCCTCATTTCTCATCTCTGAAAAAAAATCTCAAAACAACATTCTAGAAACCCCCAATTAATAACAAAGTCTGATGTTGTTGTACATTCTGAAAGAATAAAAAAAGCTGTAGAGAGAAAGAAAGAGAAAGTAAAAAGATGAGAGCATCTTCCACTATTTATCAGAGTTCTAATAAGCTTGTATTTAGCAGTACTGTATTAAGACAACCATGTTTTACGGTCACTAGGTACTTGTTCTTTACTTCCTTAGTTATTTGTAGTTGGTACACTATCATTTGTTTGGGTTTAGGAGTTTTTTAATTTTTTTTTGCTTATATAGTGAGACTAATGTTTTGGCACTTTAAGTATATTTCAAAATGCGCCTAAGAACTTCAAATAACCAGCCCTTTTTCATGGTTGGGAAAGACCTGCTTTAGTGAACTTAAGTAGTGTTCATTTTATGTGTGGAAACGGGTATTGTATGAGTTTTATGGCGAAGTTTATTGTTGTAAACTTTGAATTTCCCAAATTAGAGTTCTAGTGGTAAAAGCTGTAAGGGTGCACGTACACTTCGTTTATTTGGAAATTAGTGGGTTGTTGAGCCAAGAGAAGTAATCGTTTGTTGTTTTTATTTCTATCAGGACCCGGATTTGTTTTCCACGGCAACACTTGTGTCGAGCAGAGTATGGTAAGCAAGCTTTTCTATACTTTGTAGCTATTGTTTTCACAAAAGCATGTAATACCAACCATAATGCAAAGGATTAATTTACATTGACGTACATGTGTATATGTTATATTCACCAACCATAAGTTATATTCACCATGTTTTTGCTTGGTTGTCATATCAGTTGAACCTGGGGTAGATGGGTTCAACGTCAGAACGGTACCTGCAAACCTGCTAACGGCTGAGAAAGAAGAAGCAAAGGCTGTTTTGAATTTGTTTTTAAGAAAACAAGGTTTGAGCAATGCAGTTGCTTCAAGGACCATCAATACATCTGAGCATTTCATTGAGCATCTCATATTAAAGCTCCATGCTGCTCATAAGACTCGATATCTAGTAGGTTCGATTTCCAACAATATTTTGGTTTTTGGTTTTTAATTTTCTCTGTATGGGTAGAAATAAATCCAAGCTGAACCCTTTCGTCCTCGATAAAACTAATCCGAGTTCACCTTGGTTCCACAGGAAGAGAGCTAAGCACGCTTGAGATTAGGGACACACTTATTCCTTACCTTGAATCACTTCTTGAAGAACATGGAGAAATTTTGGTTGAAATGGTTGAGAACTACCCGGATCCACCTGGCTCAGAAAAACCAAAAATCTCGCCTACCCCTGTCAGTCCATCTCTCAACTCCAAGAAACTTAAAGCCATGGCTCGTGTTAGTGAGATAGGTGCCGATGGTCAACTTCCGCCACAAGTCCTTTATCTCGTAGACCTAGGATTGGAACTTGACCAGATCAAGTTAATGGCCCGTAAATTCCCAGCTTTTGCTTACTACAGTTTAGAGGGGAAAATCAAGCCTGTTGTTGAATTTCTCCTTGATCTCGGGGTAAAACGAACAGATATCCCAACCATTCTTAACAAAAGGCCACAGTTGTGTGGGATCAGTCTCTCTGAGAACTTAATACCTACAATGATATTTTTAGAGAACTTGGGTGTGGATAAGAAACAATGGGCAAAGGTTATTTACAGGTTCCCAGCATTGCTCACATACAGCAGACAGAAGGTCAAAGCAACTGTAGAATTCCTCTACGAGTTGGGTCTCACAGCAGAAAACATTGGGAAGATACTCACACGTTGCCCTCACATTATAAGTTATAGCGTAGAAGATAACCTTCGTCCTACTGCTGAGTACTTCCAGTCTATGGGTGTTGACATTGCTGTCCTTGTGTACAGAGCGCCACAGACTTTTGGTCTAAGTATTGAGGCAAACTTGAAGCCCTTAACAGAGTTTTTCTTGGGGAAGGGATACACTATGGCGGAGATAGGAACCATGGCTTCGAGATATGGAGCTCTGTACACTTTTAGCTTGGAGGAAAACATAGTACCCAAGTGGGAGTACTTTTTAACAATGGAATATCAGAAGTCAGAGCTGGTAAAATTTCCTCAGTTCTTTGGCTACAGCTTAGAAGAGAGGATTAAACCAAGATATGCACAAGTGAAGGAAAGCGGTACGAAGTTGTTACTGAACCAGATATTATCTGTTTCTGAAGCTGATTTTAACAAAGTTTTGAAGAAGAGAGTGAAGAAAATGCTTGATGATCAAGAGGAGGCAGCATCATCGTCATCCACGTAAGACTCAGAAAACAACGACGATCTTGGTTCAAGCATGGAAGAGTTGAAGCTGTAGTTTTTTTGTAGATATTATTAGTGGTTACATTCTTGTGGACTATTTTGATGCATCAAAATGGGTTGAAATGGATGAATACTGATCAAGAAAAGCAACAAAAACCCGACTTTCATTGAAATAGTGTCCCTTGAACAAGAAACTTACCTGAATACCATTTATCACAGTGTAATCAGCTTTGACTGTCTCGATTCTCGAATATAGTTGTTTTCAGAATCCAATTTAGATCTAATACACAACGCCCAGCAAACATTGCAAATGGCTCAGGCTATGTATGTATAGTCAGCTCCACTTTGAGTTGCAGTTTCACACACTGGCATTTCCTGCGACATTAGATAATAACTGTTTAACGAAATAAATAGTTCTACAAACTAATCAATATTATGACATCCGTTTGTGCCTTCTTTGACGCTTCTCAGCCTGTGACCCTGCTGTGTAATTTTTGGTCTCCTTGAAGTTTTTTTTTTGTTTTTTTGTTTGTTTGAAGCATTCCTTGAAGTTGTTGTTTCTGTATATTTGTGTTTGTTAGGCAGGCTTCTTTCTTATGTTGGAAATGTAGGTAGTTGAATATGTTTTTTGCTGCCCAGGAAAGTACACGAAGAGAAAGATTTTAAAACGGTTGGTTTTACAACTAACATAAATTTTGATTACCTTATTTTAAAAAATCCACCACGCTCACAAAAAAAATACTTATGTTTGTACCAAAGTTCAAAAATTTCTTCTAATGATAAAACCCACACTGGGTTCTGAAGCTAAATTTAACATCCACATCCCACATCATGACACCATAGTTACCTAGCCTGAAACAGTATCACAGGTTAGACTTTACCTAACCTGAAATTGTAATGCAGGTATGCAAACCGAAAAAGCTCAGTTGGTTTCAAAACTGGAAATGTACGCATACCATAAAAGATATGTGAGTTCCTGAACTTGTTTTTGTCTTAAGGGTACACATATCCGGTACACGTATTATGACAAGAATATTCACGAACAGGTCTAGTACACGACTACGTACTTACCCTGTCGAATATTTTCAGATGCATCAGAATTATTTCTATGAGATGATCAGCATTTGAATAACTCTCCAAGAACACATCTAGACATGATTGATCACATTTGTGACTCAAGAAAAATCTTAAAGTGTTATATGAAAATGGTTAAGCTTATTTTTCAATTGGCTAGCCACACAAACCATAAGGGCATTCACCACATGCGATCGAATATTAAGGTCAATAAATACTGAAATCAGACATCTCATAAATCCAAAGGCAATACACCATAAATATTCAACAGAAAATAAAGTATTGCAATTACCTCAATCTTGTAGGAAATTCAATTACAAAAACAACGCAAAAAGAATGAGGTCATTCCGAGTTCGGACGAAGAAGTTATGAGCAAAACAGTTTTACACTCCTTCGTATGGACTAGCTTGTGACCGGTTACACCTTGATCCCTAGGTTAGGTTGTCACCAGTTACACCCTGAATTCATACAAAAAATTGTTTTAGGCATAACTTTTGCATACGATGTCCGAATTCAGTGATTTGTGGCTCGTTATGACCGTTTAAACAAGAGCTACACATATATGACATGTAGATATCAACACCATAAACTCATAATTACCGTTTCTATCAAATGCTCAATTGTGGATAAAGAGGGTATGAGTAAAGAAGAGAAAAACCTCCCTGAAGATGTCAAATAGTCATATAATAATTGAGAGGCCGTGTGCTCAGTTTCATGCACATTCCAACACAACTAGGTTGTGTTTATTTGAGCCTTGTCTTCTTTGTCACAAGTGACTAAGACAAAATCATTCTTGACCTCTTGCTTGGTTTGCTTACTCTTGTTCCATCTGTTGCTTTTCTTCTTTGACTTGTGATGAAGAGTGTCATTATCACAACATTCATTTGTACAAGAGACTTTAGACATGGTGTCTTTCTTTAGTCTTTCAAGAAAACTCTTGTAATTATTGTCACCAACAATTAACAGCTGAAATTCATTCTTTTGACTAACTTTTGGTCCCTTCTTGGCTATGGAGGACTTCGAGACCCATATAGAGTTGGGTTTCGCAAGAGCAGCTTTCTACTTCATACCATTAGGACGATTTTCCTTTTGAATACTTTGCGAAATAACTTTTCTCCAATTTGGAACATCAGATGTTGTCTTAGCATTTACAAAGTCATCTCTTTTTCTATACTCGGATATTTTTGAGATGACATTGGCAAAATTTGAACTATCATTATAATAATTCTTTTGCCTAAACTTAGGACAATAACGATCCGAGTTCTTTCGAGAAACAAACTTAGCCAATTCGTTTGATACGAAAGAAAGTGCATCTTGCATCTTACGAATTTTGCATCCTCATTGCATGTGTCTTTTATTACCACAAAAATAATAATGCCTAGTAACATGAGGAGCGTGATTTTTAATGTTACCTTTTTGTGGAACCTCTTGCATTGGATCTCGACGAGTTTCCTTCTTCTTCTTATCTTTGTTCAACGTTGTTGCTTTCTTGACATTGGCAGAAGTGCTCTCTTTGATCGCTGCACTTGAAGAGTCTGGTTGAACACAATTCTTAGGCTTGGCATGCTTTACTTCTTTACAAGAAATAGGAGAATTTTTGACATTAGTGGAAGCCTCTCTGGTTAAGAAGAATTAGTTGCTTTAACAAATTTTACCTCTTTGCTAATGTTTGAAGCATCTATTCCTTTATATCCCAATCCTCGTGTATCACGATGATTTCTACTTGATTCTAACATTAAGGTTAACTTGTTTGAGCTTTCATTGGAGTTTTTTAGTTCCAAATTTTCTTCTTCCAACGTCTTGAATATATGATGAGCAATAGCTAGATCAGCCTCAAGGCGTTTTTCTCATGGGAGATATTCACCTTCTTTCTCTTCAAAACGCTTTTGTTGAGAGTTAATCCTTGCATCAAATTCAACAAGTTTCTTTTACAACAAATGACCTTTTCAAGAGCAGCATCACGATCTTTCTCTAACAACTCTGTTTGAGAGAGACTAGCACTTGCTTTATCTTCAAGACCCTGTATTTTTTGAGAAGCATCTTCCCTCACCTTTTCGTGATCTTTACAAATCATTTCACATTCAATAGTTAATTATTTCACCTCATCCTGAAGTTTTTCAACTAGGTTTCTTTAAGCAAGCAATTGTCCACAAACTGATTCTCAGAGTGGTTCAATAACCTCTTGTGATACGTTAACTGAGTCTTTCTTTAATTTTCACATTCGCTTATTATTACTTTGACTCATTGTTGATGGTGGATTTTCGTTTAAGGTTAAATTTGTAAAAAACCAGAGAAAATTATGCGCTGACATCTTGTAAAAGATAAAGCCATTAATAAGTGTTGGATACTCCCTCACTTTATTCACCTAGAATGGAGCATGTAGCAACAATCCCATTCTATGAATACACGAAATTCATCCAGGTTGGAGCATGTAGCAACAATCCCATATACCCTGTGAATTTCTAGCATTATTAATTAATGCGCAATCAACCTTGTATTTCTGTACTCATTATCGGTGCGGCATGATGACGAGTGTTAGTGTTACTCTTACAGAGCAACACGAACCTCCAAGCATTATAATGAAACCATGTACGAAATACCCGTGATGGCTGACTCTCGGTGTGTTATACGAGCCCCTCTCGGTGTGTTATACTAGCTTCGATTGAGCATCCAGATTGATCAGTATCGGTCCGGATATGATCGCAGTCATCCAACTCCACAAGCATGATTGGATGACACGGATCAATTCCATCACCCCAAGCGGTATGGAATACCCACCGCCGACCCGCATGGTCGGCCATTGGCCTAGCTTTCCAAAAAGACGTTCATACCAAGCAGTATGGACGGAAAACCCTAAATTAGGGTTTGCGGCATATTACATGTGCCGCAAAACAGTCTCAACCATCCATCTTCGCAGGTATAGATGGAGGGTTTATATGTAAACTCAAAGGGCCCGGAGCATGTCAACACAATCACCGAGGGCCCACCTACACACTTGACCAACCGGTCAAGACCAACCATGCTTGGTCGTAACAAATTCGTGCGCCCAAACAAGGGGTGACACACGGCTTTGAAATCCAGAATTAGGGTTTTTGAGCATCACGAGCGTCCATCTTCTCCGGCACGAATGGAGGGTCCAAGATTAGATTAAGCATGTCCGGTCATACCAGCATGACCACCGTGGACCCATCTATTCCCTCACCCGATCGGCCAAGGCATATCATGCCTGGTTAATCCAAAACGCACGCCCAAACTAGCGTGGTGACACCTCCCAAACCACAAACTGATCTCGACCGATCAACTTCGCCGGACGATTTGGATGGCTCAGATCACGTTTTTATGGAATATTCAGGTATAGGCGTGAACACCAGCCTACCACCTTCACACCAGGCCAATCGGCCAAGACCGACCAAGATTGGTCGTCTTGGAACGTGTGCCTAAAGTGGGCGTGACGTGCGGCTCTCATAAGACTTTGGGTTTTCTGTCACAAATCGATCTCGACCACTCAACTTCACCGGATGAATTGAGTGACCCAGATCATACTTTCGTGAGGTAATGGGGTATAGGCGCCTACATCATCATGCCGTCTACACGCATGTATGTTCGGCCTGGCCAAAGTTGTATCCCATGCTTGGTTTCGACCAAGCTTAAGAGTGATGCCTGCGCACCTCTTCAAAACCCTAATTTCATTAACGGTCGCAGATGAGTGTCTCAAAGATCATCTCATCCGTCCAACTTCACCGACTTGGTTATACAACCACAGTCGGGAGTTAGTTGGTCGGTGAGGCGTCATTACCCATCACTTTACCACACCATGATGCACACTGCATAAAATACACACGATACTTCACAAGTATCAACTTCCCGAATAACGCAGGTTATTCAAATTAGCATTACATGCTACCTATCGTGGATCCACGATCCACACGTTCCTGACATCAATCATGTCACAAGCGGGGGATACATACTGGGGTATTGGTCGGCGGTTTACGGTGTGCGGCGTGCAACGCGCCATCACAAGAACGTGTTAGGAAGTCATGGACGGTAAGAGATGAACAGGAGAAGTGGGCAAGGCCGGTCGTTGTGGCACCGACGCACAACTCCACTACTCCATCACTCCACTTCCTCCACTTCCCACGAGAGACGTGAATAAGGCTCAATGACTTGTATAAATAGGTTCTCCGCCCTATTTCAAAAACAAGGAAAAAACAATAGAGGCAAGTGTTAATACAAAACGTATTCCAATACCCAGAGCCTGCTTGCATCAATCGTGAGCCTGCTCATCTTTCTGTTACAAGTCATTCATAGCCAACACCTTCACAATCTCAACACCTTCTTCGCTTCCCTCCCTAAGATCAACCCCATCTCCTTCACTTTGTGACCGAAACAAGTCTGGAACGGCCATTTCTTGGTTTAGGCCGGACTTGCATAGATTGACTTCCGAATCTACAAGCACTCACCGCGTAGTGCATTTGTTTAGGGTTTAGATTCATTCCTCATCCACACACCCCAAATTACCAAATTCAACAGGAGTAGTTTTCACCCATAAACACTCATGTCTTATAGGTTGGATCACACCAAACAAAGATTGTTTGGTCTTTTCGTGTTTGCCCGCTCTGATACCAATTGAAAAGACAAGGGTACCCAAATACACCATAATCTTTTATTTATCAAACTATAAGCCCTCTACCGAATGTGATCGTCTATGGACAGAGTCGATACAATACAACAGATTCGGTTCACACTTCGTGTGATCGTGTATGGATACGAGATTGAGACAATACGACAACAGGATCACTTGTGTGATTGACTATGGATACAAGATCAAGACGATACGGCAACAAAGTGTGCACTTGATAATAGATTCGAAAATATCAAGTGTTACGGAGTTAACGTACATGTGTGTTTTACTTAATTATAATAACAATTATAATGCACAAAACAAAGTAAAAGACACAGCAAGATTTTGTTAACGAAGAAACCGCAAATGCAGAAAAACCCAGGGACCTAGTCCAGTTTTGAATACTCTCAGAAAGATTGTGTTATTTCTTTTCCGCATTATATTTGTTTATATAATTGAAATATCACAGGTTGTGCGTAGTTCGATCACAGTTTTATAAATCCTACCTTGTTGGTTGGATAGAACATGATTGACACTTGGGCATTAATCTTTGGTACCGTCCAAGTTATTCTCGTATCAATCAGTCTCACATATTTCTATCTAGTTGATTTGCTGATTGTATTGAGAAACCGATAAAGTTCTTTGTTATCTTACTTGATTGAGTCTAAATTTTAAGTTGGTGCTCTCGGAATTATATTGGAGTTTAGTTCATACAAATTGCCGAACGAAACATTGGGTGTGGTTGTTATACCCCCGCGTTTTCACATTTAATTGATTTTCATAATATATGTTTTAATTACCATCATTTAAAAAAAAATCCTATGGAAAATATTATTAGTTAATGTGCTAGACTAATAATGAAAATTTTTCCATGAGAGTTTTCGGAAATATTGGTCAACATTAATTGGGAATAGGAAAACCGAATTAGGTACTTTATTGCATATCTTGAGAATATTTTCGGTTTTGGAATTTCCTTGTTGTCCAAACATCCTTGGTCTATAAATACTTGAGTTCACATTTTCTTGCAAATTATCCTAAGAGCTAGAAAAACTTCATTTCGGAGAGAAAAGTATCCTAATTAGATGAAATCTCTTACGATCGCTCGTTTAAAGCTTTTGTGGGATCAAGAAGGTCTACGAGTACGGTTGGTGGGAAACTAGATAATTGCAGTGTTATTAGTTTCGATTATTGATTTGATTGACTAACGGTTGTTGAAACTTTGATTGCACCTAGTTTGTTTATTCTTGAGAATCTTCTCTTCTAATATAAGATTCACTTAGACTAGATCAAATTATCGACGGGATCTTTAGAACCATCTTCGGATTTAAAGACATCTTTTGATAATCCATTGTTAACATACTTTGATCTGTGTGTGATTGATTACAAGGGGATTCAAGTGTTATTGTACAGGTATTTGAAGGCAGTAGAAGATTTAAAGATGAAGAAGAATTCTTATTAGTTTTCGTATCTTGTGGATTTAGTGCACAAATCTTGATCGACTGGGATCCAACTAGAATCAGTTTTTCTTTGATAGACTTGATTGATTAGTCGCGTGAGATCAAAAACTCTCTATAGTTTCTCTTTGAGATATATATCGATTGAGTGTGAATCTAAACTTGATTATTTCGGTAGTCATTGGATAGATTGATCTAACCAGACAAAGGAGTTTATTAGATTAAACATAAGAGCCTTTGTCAATAACTCATCATTATCTTTAGCAAGATTAATTAGAGTGGTTACCAAACATATTCTTCCTTTGATGTTTGGAATACGATCCAAAGGACTTGCTATTCACGTGCATGACTTTAGAAGTCGAAGGCACATGGATACTAAGGGAACTAAGTAGCTAGGGCTAGTATTACTGATCTCAACTATACGAAGTTGGCATTATATTTTATATAGCAGCTTAATTCTGAGAGTTTTCAAAACTGGACTAGGTCTCGGGGGTTTTCTACATTTGCGGTTTCCTCGTTAACAAAATCTTGTTGTGTATTTTACTTTGTCTTCCGTAATATAATTGTTATTATAATTAAGTAAAATACACAAGTACATTAACTCCGTAATACTTTATATTGATCCTATAGAGTTTCGGTTATTACAGAACCTATTATCAAGTACAAACTTTGTTGTCGTATCGTCTCGATCTTGTATCCATAGTCAATCAGACAAGTGATATTGTTGTTGTATTGTATCGATCTCGTATCCATAGACGATCACACGAAGTGTGAACCGATTTGTTGTATTGTCTCAACTCTGTCCATAGACGATCACATTCGGTAGAATACTTATATGTGGATAAAGTAAAGATTGTGGTATATTTGGGTATCCTCGTCTTTTCAATTGGTATCAGAGTAGGCAAACACGAAAAGATCTAACAATTTGTGTTTGGCGCGATTCAACCTATAAGTTTTGAATAAAAATGGTCACAATTAAACCTGTAAATGATTCAGTTAACGAAAAACAAGATGAAGAAAGTGTATGTGAAGAATCAATACCTTATAAAGCCATCTCCTGTGAATCCACTGAACAAGTTGATCAGTGTAATGAAGATTCTGATGACTGGCAAACTTTCCTTTAAAAAAAACTTGATGAAATTTCCGATGATGGTGACTCATAAATTGATCATGATGTGGAAGACAATATTTTTGTATTCTCTTCACTATTAGCTGATGTTTCTACAAAAAGGCTATCCACCTCAGATGTTGTTGAACTTATTGATCCTATTTGCAGAGAAAATAGGAAACTGAGAAAAGTTTTCTCTAGTTTTTATTCTGGATATCAGAATGCTCGATATCTTCTTAATGACTGCAAAGAAAGCCTGAACTCAAAATCTCTTGATTGTGAGAATCTTTGCAGAAAAAATTATCTATTGAAGAAGAAACTCGTTGAAACTGAAGCAAGGATTAATACTCAACAATTAATGTGTGAATAAAAAGAGAAGTCTTTTCTCTCCAAAGAAAACCTTCTTAAGGTTGATCTTTTCAATGTTTTTGACAAAGTTAAGGCTCTGGAAGAGAAAGTTGCAAAGCTAAAAAGGCTCAATCATATTACAAATAATTTATCTTCTTTGTTGGAAATAGGAAGAACTCATTGTGATACACATGGTTTGGGCTATGAAGGAATCGATGCTCCTATAAACAACAAATAAATAAAATTTATAAAGGCTGCAAGTTCTTCCACACCAGAGGATCCACCTAAACCTACTGAAGCTCCCGATCTACCAAAGTTCTCAAGTGAGATTCTAGAAAAGAACATTTCTGCAAGTAATCGTGCTGAGTCTCCAAAGATTAAGAATCAGTATGCACAAAAGACCAGAACATCTCACAAAGGTAATCCTTAAACTTACACTCCTTTTAATAAGCATTGTTACTACTATGGAGATAAAGGTCATATGCAAATGAGTTATAAAATTCGAAAGATGCAGGATCCTTTATCCTTTGTTTCAAAAGAATTGGGTAAATTTACTTCTAACAAAAACTCAGATCACCATTGTCCTATTTTGAGACAAAAGATTTGTTCTTATAGTTCGCATTCCTATCCTACAAGGGTTATCCCTCAAAGGAGAAATAATAATAAAAGTAATACTTTTGTCAACAAAAATATAAGATCTGATGTTTCAACCTGGAAAAGTGCAATGTTGCAAGGTATGAAACAATATCTTCATCCAAAAAAAGCACTAAGGCAAACAATCATGTTTTGATCTTAGATAAAGATGATTATAAACGTCTAATTATTAGACTCAAAAAGGACCTAAAGATATCCAGTGATATCGATACAAAAGTATCCTTCAACAATCTGCTACAAAGTGAAAGAAGAAAAGGGAAGTCAATCAGGATTCACTTGAAAAAACGGGGGTCTATCAACCTCACCCAATATTTTGCTTAGCAATCTGTATGGACTAACTCCAATATACTTGTAAGAAAATCAACTAGACAGTTAGACTCAATCTTAAGAAAAGTATCTCAAAGAGTTATATCCCAATCTCTCAATTCATCCGCAATCAAACAAATAAGAATTTGCGAGCCTGATTGAATATAAGAGAAATAACTTGAACGGTACCAAAGACCAATGTTCAAGGATCAAGCAATCCCAATCAACAACCAAAGGTTGGATTTACCAATTGATCGATTCAACGCACAACTTGTGATATTTCAATTATATAACAAAATATAATACGAAAAAGAAATAACACAGACACCAGAAGTTTTGTTAACGAGGAAACCGCGAATGCAGAAAAACCCAGGGACCTAGTCCAGATTTGAACACCACATTGTATTAAGCCGCTACAGACACTAGCCTACTACAAACGAACTTCGGTCTGGAATGTAGTTGAACCCTAATCAATCTCACAATGATTCAAGGTACAGTCGTGCTCCTTACGTGTCTGATCCCAGCAGGATACTACGCACTTAATTCCCTTAGTTGATCTCACCCACAACTAAGAGTTGCTACGACCCAAAGTCGAAGACTTGATCAACAAATCTGTATCACACAGAAAAGTCTATTGAATAGATAAATCTGTCTCCCACAGATACACCTACGAGTTTTTGTTCCGTCTTTTGATAAGTCAAGGTGAACATGAACCAATTGATATACTGGACTTATAATCCCGAAGAACAGCCTAGAAATATCAATCACCTCACAATAATCTTAATCGATTAACGAAACAAGATATTTTGAAATCACAAACGATGTGTCGAAGATGTTTGCGACTACTTTTCTATCTTGCCTATCGGAGATATAAATCTCAAGCCAATCTGACGATTGTACTTAATCACGATAGAAACAGCAAGATCAGATCACGCAACTATAGAGAAAATAGCTGGGTCCGGCTTCACAATCCCAATGAAGTCTTTAAGTCGTTAACCTACAGGGTTTCGTGAAAAACCTAAGGTTAAAGGAGAATCGACTCTAGATTATACAACTAGTATCACACAGGAGGTGTGGGGATTAGGTTTCCCAGTTGCTAGAGTTCTCCTTTATACAGATTTCAAATGAGGGTTTGCAATCTAAGTTACCTTGGTAACAAAGCATTCAATATTCACCGTTAGATGAAAACCTGATTAGATTCAAGCTAATATCTTTCAACCGTTAGATCGAACTTAGCTTGTTATACACAAATGAAATACACCTTCATTTAGGTTTGAGTAATTGTACCTAAACGTGTACACTTAGTCGGTTCAACAATATTTAACCAATGGTTAGCCATATGAGCACTTTCATATCAACCTTATTCATCTTCACCATAACTAGTTCAAATGACTCAAATGAACTAGTTTGAGAGTTATTCAATTGCTTAGATCTCATAGAAGTATACAAGACACAATCAAAGCAAAATCGATTTTAATTCACTCGAATCAATTCATGAACATTATAGCCACGGTTTGCAAAGATTGCATTCCTTATTATATAAATGTTTTAGTTCATGAATAAATCGATTTTAGAAAGTAACCTACTCAAGCATGCAAACGTGTACGCATACCTAAGTAGCCGGACCGAATTTGGTTACGCCAGTACGCGTATGGGTGTGCATACCAATTCACACTTCCAAACTCCAGCAGAAATTCACGGACGTGAAACTTCCGCCAGTATGCATACGTGTACGCATACTTGCCCAGATTTCCAACAACCGTCGGTACGCGTACGGGTACGCATACTTTAGGTTCCCGGTTTTGGACTATTACACAAATGTGAGAACACACTATGTTTATATCCAAACATGGTTACTTGTTCTAAACTCTCATTTCAATCATTGAAACTTTCTTAGAGGATGTTATAATAGTTGTTATCCACAAACTATTTTCATCAAAGCGATTTTCAAGTTATTGAAATAATCAACATTACTTTCGTCACGAGTAAAAATGAACTTGGACAAAGCGAAAGCTTACCAACACATATTTAGAGAAATAGATAAGCGAGATAAACTCGGCTCGAAATAGCAAATCTGTATAATTGAAGTCTATATAACAATACGACTTTTGTCTCAAATAGGAGATATAGTAGATAGACTTTTGAATGATAGATAAGTTCAAGTCTCCACATACCTTTTGTTGATGAAGTTCCACAAGTTCCCTTGATTAATTCTTCGTCTTCAATAGATGAACGTCGTGGAGTCTAAGGCTCAACTACACTTACTATCCTAATCCGAGACTTAACTATAAGTAGACTAGAAATCAAGACTTATAGTTTTGGCAACTAAACTTGACAACCAAGCTTGAGATAACAACGCTTGCGAGTTCGACCGAGCAGTGCTCTAACAATCTCCCCCTTTGTCAATTTTAGTGATAAAACTATCAATACATATGGAATACAAAATAAATAAACTTTGTAGCTTCTCATCCAAATGCTTGATCTTCTTGGTTCTTCAACATTACTCGAAATCTTCATCACTTCCAAGTACTCCAATGATTCTAATGGTATTCAATTCAGCGTCATCGTTGTTGAAGATCCGTAGCTATAACAATGAGAAAACAATAGCTCTTAATCATTGTTATACAGTGTCATAGTATTATTACACAGTATCACAACTTTGTAAACAATACTATGGTGATATGTATCAATCCCCCTTAGTCAATACTTCATCTCCCATGAAAACCACTCCCCCTTACATAATGATCCGAAAACCATATGTATTTGTAGTGTGAACTACACATTAATTCTCCCTCTTTTTGTCAATAAAATTGGCAAAGGTACGAAAATTAGTGGGATCCTAATGAAATTTCTATAGAGATACTTCATGACCAAAAGAAAAGCACATATCAACTTTTTTAGATGCAATCATATAGCCGAAACTAAATGCATTCATCAAGGAGTTTATAAAGATACAAGATAACCCATATAATATTCCACAGCCGCACTCCCCACAAAGATTTGGCAATTAAACACAAGTTAAATTAAGAACGCTCCCCCATATAATGTCATCCCCGAAAGAACAACAAGAGCGACCTTACTTTCACAAGAAAAGAAGGATTTCTTTGGACATTAACAAATCACATAAGAATATGAATTTGTATCAAAAAAATCTCAATTCAATTAACCACAAGAGAACCCATGATTAATTCAATCGGAAATGCTCACATAAGAAAACTTACGGAGCCGAACAATATTTACATAAAGATATGGATCATGGAAGATCAATATTGTGGAATAAACAAAGATTCACTCTATTTTTCATCATTATTTGCACAATGACATATAATAGACTTTAATCTTTGCAACCAAAAGTTCATCCTATCTTCCATCAATATTTGCATAATGACATAAAAGGCTTAACTTTTGTTTATCAAAAGTTCATTCAATCTTTTATCAATACTTGCATAATGACATATGAAAGACTTAACTTTTGACCACGTATGGGACAATCATAGTTCACGGATGCAAACACACATATCCCATAAATAGTTACAATATATAAACCATAAAGATTAATACTGCAAAATCAATCTTTGTCCTTGGAAGGTAGAATCAATCTTTTCGCACGGATTTACACCAAGAATAGCTACCAAAGGCTATAAAAATATTTTCTTAACAAAGAAGAACATACAAAGTCAATAAAGACCATGCATCATAGTTCACATAAGATGATTGTGCACATCCCATAGTAATGCGTACTACTGCCCATTCTTGAACTTCCTTCTCTGAGATTCACCAACAACATTCTTGTAAAATCTACCATGAGCTTAGAAGAGTAGTACTCCAAGAATCCAAGTTCCCAAGTCCAAGAGAAGTGGAACAAGTGCGACGAAACGGAGCACAACACTCAAAAACAAGAGACGGGACAAATACCAATCTTAACTCATCCAAACCCAAGAATTCTCATAACCATTTTGAAGAGAATTCAAAGAGTAAGAGAATGCAAAAATAATGAGGTCATTCCGAGTTCGGCGAAGAAGTTGCGGCCAAAACGAGTTTACCGAATATCGACGTCTACAGGCCAGTATGCATACGGGTTTGCAAACGAATTTTCGTGACCTGGAGCACTATGCAAACGGTTATGCGTACTAAAATCCCTGGATTTTGATTTTAAATGATGGTATGTGTACCATGAAGTCCAAACATCCCGAACTACTATTTCAAACCTAAACATATAAGAACCTTAAACACAAATCAAGTTAGGTATAAATGAACGATAAGAAAGGTACATGGATCATTATAAGTAGTCTAAGCAAATAAAAACACAAATATTGCTCAAGTTTATAGACATACCTTTTTAGAAGAATCCAATTGAATTCTACAGCCTTACCGAACATAATCTGTGTGCCCCAATTTTCGTGCTTCCCTCACCGTATACATAGCAGGGAATTCTTTGGTGAGGATACACTTACAACACAATCAAGTTGTGTTGAGGTGAAAAATGTCTTGCTCACCACAAGTGACTTTTGGATTATTATGAAACAAATCGCTTTTAGAACCTTTCACATCCAAATCCATCTTTCCAAAAGAAATTTTTAAGTTCCAACATCATGGATACTGCCTTCTCCATAGTCATGGAATTTTCTGGGAGATCATTCCTTTTCACACTCAAAGCATCATTGACTTTCTTTGGTATCCACTTCTGAGTGCGTTTAGGAACAATCAGAACCTTCTTCCCATTACTCTCTTCAAGAATTTCCGGAAGAGAATTGGATTTGTTAGAGCACTGCTCGGTCGAACTCGCATGCGTTGTTATCTCAAGCATGTTTGTCACTGTTAGTGATCAAAACTATAAATTTTGATTTCTAGCCTATTTATAGATGTCTCGGACTAGGACATAGATTGTGTAGTTGAGCTTAGTTTTCACGGAGTTTATCATTTGAAGACGAAGAACTACTAAGGGGAGCTTGTGGAACTTCTTCGACAAAAGGTATGTGGAGACTTGAACTCATCTATCACTTGGAAAGTCTATTTCTACTATCTCCTATATTGAGACATAAGTCGTGTTATGATATAGTTTTCTCTATACACATTTGAGATTTCGAGCTGAGTATATCTCGCTTACATATTTCTCGAAATATGTGTTGGTAATCTTTCGATTCGACCAAGTTCATCTTATATCATGAGAAAATTGCCGAGTAACATCTTACATGGTTTGTGTGATACAATCCTTTGATGTAGGCTTGTAATGTTTCGATAATGATTATTTCAATATCTTGAAAATTGCTTTGATGCTAATAGTGTGTGAAAACGGCTATTATCATTATAGAAGAATGTTTCAATGATTGAAATAAAGAGTTTAGAATTTTGTAACCATCTTTGGATATAAGCATAGTGTGTTCGCACATTAGTGTATAAGTCCAAAATCGGGAACCTAATGTATGCATACTTGTGTGTATACAAAAAGGTTGTAGGAGACATACTAGCGGAAGTTCACGTCCATGAATTTCTGGTGAGCTTGAAAACCAAACTAATCCGGTTACCTAGAGTACGCGTACCTGTACGCATACTGGTGGAAAGTTCACGTCCATGAATTTATGCTGAGTTTGAAAACTAAAACAAACTCAAATCTGGTTACTTAAGCACGCATACCCGTACGTTACTTTCTAAAATCGGTTGTACATGAACCTAAACATTTATCAATAAGGAATACAATCTTTGCAAACCGTGGCTATAATGCTCATGTATTGATTCGAGTGAATCAAACCGATTTTGCTTCAATTGTGTTCTTGTATAATTCTATGATAATATAGCAATTGAACAACTCTTTAACTAGTTTCATTTGAGTCATTTGAACTAGTTATGATTAAGATGAATAAGGTTGATATGACAGTAATCATATGGCTAACCTCGGTTAACTATTTTTGAACCAACATGGTGTACACGTTTAGGTACGGTTACATAAACCTAAATGAGGGTACATTTCATTTGTGTGTAACAAGCTAAGTTCGATCTAACGGTTGAAAGATATTAGCTTGGTTGAATCAGGTTTTTCATCTAACGGTGAATATTGAATGCTTTGTTACGAAGGTAACTTGGATTGCAAACCCTGATTTGAAAACTATGTAAAGGATAACTCTAGCAACTGGGAAACCTAATACCCACACCTCCTGTGTGTTACTAGTTGCATAACTAGAGTCGATTCTCCTTTAACCTTAGGTTTCTTCTCGAGACCCTGTAGGTTAACGACTTGAAGACTTCATTGGGATTGTGAAGCCAGACCCAATTATTATCTTTGTAGTTGCGTGATCTGATCTTGTTTTTTCTATCGTGATTGAGTGCAATCGTAAGATGGGATTGATATTTATATCTCCGATAGATAAGATAGAACAGTAATCATAAACACCTTCGTCTCATCGTTTGTGATTCCACAATATCTTGTTTCGCTAGTCGATTAAGATTATTGTGAGGTGATTGATAATACTAGGCCGTTCTTCGGGAATATAAGTCCGGTTTATCAATTGGTTCATGTTCACCTTGATTTATCAAAAGACGGAATAAAAACTCTTGGGTATTTCTGTGGGAGACAGATTTATTCAATCCTATAGACTTTTCTGTGTGAGACAAATTTGTCAATCAAGTCTTCGACTTTGGGTCGTAGCAACTCTTAGTTGTGGGTGAGATCATCTAAGGGAATCAAGTGCGTAGTATCCCGCTTTGGGATCGAGAGACGTAAGGAGCGCATTTGTACCTTGAATCGGTGTGAGATTGATTAGGGTTCAACTTCTGATCCGGCCGAAGTTAATTGGTAGTAGGCTAGAGTCTGTAGCGGCTTAATACGGTGTGGTGTTCAATCTGGACTAGGTCCCGGGGTTTTTCTGCATTTGCGGTTCCTCGTTAACAAAATTCTGGTGTATGTGTTATTTCTTTTCCGCATTATATTTTGTTATATAATCGAAATATCACAGGTTGTGCGTTAAGATCAGTCAATTAGAATATCCAACCTTGGGTTGTTGATATACATCGATTGACACTTGAACATTGGTCTTTAGTACCGTTCAAGTTACTCCTCTTATATTCAATCGGGCTCGCAGATTTCTATTTGCTGATTGCAGATTGAATTAAGAGTTAGAGATATTAAACTCTTTGACACACTTTATTCTAGATTGAGTCTGACTGTCTAGTTGATTATCTAGAAGGTTCATTGGAGTAAGTCCTCTCAGATTGCAAAACGAATTGTTGGGTGTGGTTGTTAGACCCCCGCATTTTCAATTGGTATCAGAGCAGGCAAACACATTAAAGACCTTATAAGTTTGTGTTTGTAGCAATCTGTGTTCTGAGGACCTAAGAAGTATCTCACAAGATAACGCATATTGATATGTCTTCCAAAGATTCTGATTACAAAAAACTTGGGTTTGCCTCAAATGATAGCTCCTTAGTTGATTCTTCCGAATCCCGAGGGAAAAACAAGTTCTGTGAACTTATGTCAGAATCTGAAATGGGACTCACCAGATCATTAAAAAATTGTGCTGATCTTTAAGCTTCTAAAATTAAGATTCTTAAAGAAAAGAATGATCAGCTTATTGATGAATTTGAGAAATCTCTTGAAAGGGAACGTGAACTCTACATTTTCATTGAATCTCTCTCTAACGACATCGAACAACTGGTTCAAGAAACTACTCTACAGCGTGAAAAGATTAGTACTCTTGAAGACTCAATTAGAGAAAAGTGTTTGGTCAAGGCTCATTCATCAGAAATAAACAGCTATCGTGTTGAAAAATAGAAACTTGTTGCATCTCTTCAACTTGCCCGAGAAAAGTGTAACACCTTGAAAAAGGAAAACTCTGTCTTGATGATTAAGTCATCTTCCACACCTTCTCCTGACACTCACAAGGTTTTACCTAGCGTAAAGAAAAATTCCTCCAAGGAATTACCTACTGAGAATCACTTGCAAAATTTGCATGTGAAGGATGAAGTTTTGGGCCAAGGCAATCATGTCTCAAATCCACGATGTTGTTCCTTTTGTGGGAAAAAGAATCATTATGATCTTTATTGTTTTGCCAGGATGAAACAAATTTCTAATCTCCATAATTTGCTTCTTTCTACTGTCAATGGAGTAAATCGTCTAACGACATCTACAGTGAATCTCTTGCCGACAGAAAACCAGAAATCTTATAAAAATGATCTCTCTTCAAGAAATTATCACAGGTTGCATGTTCCTCATTATAGTATAAACTCTTGTGCCACTAATGAAGACTTTCCCTGTGTTTATAAGAACAAGTCTGGTAAGTCTAGATCAAGAAAATGGAAATCCTCCAAATTCCCTCTTCTGGAACCAATTTCGAGAGGTCCTAGACTCAGTCCTCAGAAAAATCCTTCAGATGGACTATTGAAAGGGTTTATGACAAATTCCTCTGGAGTACGTTATAATCGATGGAAATGAGGTAATACACAAAAAAATGCTCAAAAAACTTGTAAAACTCTTCTCCCTTGTTTTGTAGTGAGATCACTTCTCACTCCTTTACCTGACTCTAGGTAACCTCATCCTTGAATCTATCTTGAGAGGTACAAGTATGATAACTAAGTGAGTATCGAGATTTGTTGTTTTTTTTTTGTGTAATGTTTTCTTTTGTCAATCAATCTGAGTTGTGCAATCCTACAATCATGACTCAGGATCTAATTTAAATATTGTTGAGATATATTGACAAACATTGTGTTTTCCCTTATTGGATTTTTTTTTAATATCCATCTTTCTCTTGTGAACGGTCCGTGAACGTCCGTGTTCTTCTCCTTTGAGTTCATAGGGTTTCCTTAATGAGAAGTGTCTTCTCTGTATACATATATATCTTATTGATGAGTGCCAAATATTGCATATTTCTACATCTATTTATTGGCATTTAACTCATCTTTTGTGCAGAAATCAGATATTATCCAGATTCTGTATTTTCTTTGTTTTCAAGAATAAATATTTGTACTAATTAATTTTATGTTTTTAGGTAGTGAATAAAGCTCGGAGAAACCGAGGAGCCAAAAGAGCAAAGAATTGGAGACGAGCGTCTATGGAGCAAAAGCCAAAGCCCGCGCGCATCAAGTTGCAACCCACCAAGGAGCAACCCATCTACAAGACATGGCCCAAGCTATCCAAGACCCGATCCACGACCGGATTCGAGCCCGTCCTTTCCGAGCCGTTAGATTTGATCTAATCTTCATCCAACGCTCGCTCCAGCTCCTACACATCATCTCTTGATACGTCCGCTCCACACCAAAACCGCTTATATCCTAAGCCGTGAGATTTCTGTCTCCCTAGATCCTACGGTCGCTCCGTCCTTCCCATC
Organism: Papaver armeniacum; assembly: GCA_023531295.1. Lineage (NCBI taxonomy): Eukaryota > Viridiplantae > Streptophyta > Magnoliopsida > Ranunculales > Papaveraceae > Papaver > Papaver armeniacum. The sequence goes on from JAJJWW010003887.1 coordinate 27,685, forward strand.
AACACTTGATGTGCCCGCTCAACAACGAATCCATCAAACCCTATACCCATCGACCTAACCTCATTTTCTCCTTCATCTTCTCTTTCTTCTCCATACCGCTTTGCTGGAGAGAAACCCATCTTCTCCTCCCTTCCTTCACCCATACCATGGCAGAACCACCACCTCCATCATCACCAACCGCGCCAGTAGCACCTTCACCTCCTCTCTAGGTCTAGATATCTCTCTCTTAGCTTCTCCCAACCCTAGAAGCTAAATTAGAGATAACTAAAGCTAGGGTTTCACCAACAACCTAGGCATGGTCGATTCAGAGCAAGATAGAGGTTTGGGTCAGTGTGTAATTGTAATTTTAAAATGTTTTGTGAGTTATAAATGATGTCTTTGAGGTGAGAGAGAGGGACATCATGTTTTAGGGTTTAGTTTTGCAATTCTAATTTGAAGTTATTTTCATTCTGCATTATGTGCTAAACAATTTGACTAGGGTGTAGAGCAAACCCTTAAGCTTATATTGAGTAATTCATGATTCAATTTATGTTCTTACTATGCATATTGTATTAGGTTATTAACCAATTGTTGAGCAAATTAGCCTGTGATAGAGTGTGCTGTAAGAAGACACTCTATACTAGGGGATAATTTGTGACTTCAATTGGCAAAATTTCCTCCTGAGACCTTCAAGGGAAGGATAAGAACATAATTAGAGTTAGGTTACCTTAGTATAGGATTAAGTGGTGAGCTCAATCACCCTAGTGCCACAAAAATCATTAGTTTCAACACCTTGTGCTCATTAATACTTTAGTTTACAATCACAACCACAACTCAGTCGTATCGACAACACCAAAACATCTTTGTCACTTGATAGATCAGTTAGAAGAAGCCTTTAGATCAGCCACATACACACCACTTCTCTGTGGGATCGACCTGTGCTTGCCCTTGCCTCCAATAGGCCTGTGCACTTGCAGTAGACATAGTCGTAGGCATCTTTCCTAGCCTACCAAGTTTTTGGCGCCGTTGCCGGGGAACTGTTAGTGCACTGTGTAGTTCCATAGTCTTTTCTTCACTGATTTTCATTTCAACCTTGTATATATCTGCTTTGAATCCTGTTTTTAGCTTCTCTTAGCATAACTTAGTTTGTAATTTTGTTATATCTCGCATCTTTCTTTGTGTTCGTCATTGCATTTTAGCTAACTTAGTTTTGTTATCATAAGTCCGCCATCTATAGCATATCTCGCCAACTTTTCGTTATTTTCTTCCTCGGGCATCTCATGCTCTAACTTAGTGCCATCGATCATTATTGCATTATGTTCTTCTTGTCTCACCTTGTAACTTTTATTTTGCTATTGTCTTGCGGTTTAGGTTAGAAATCAGAGGTAGCACTAATGCATTAGATTTTACATCCTTTGTCTTGTAGTGTAATTACATGTATCTTGCTCCATTTCAAATATTAGTATTTTGATGCTCTTGCTTTAAGCTGTGCAACATTGAGAACCGAGTTTGATCTCTTAAGTAGCAGTGCTTATGGTGCAACCGAGCAAACTCGGGAGAAAACAAAGGAGCAGAACCAAGGTGGAATTGCCTAAACCCAGTGCTATACTGGTGGTATTGTGTCTCAACCTTCCTTACATGAATGAATGAATAATAGCATGCTTGCTTGTTTGACCTTGTGCACAAACCCCGTGAGCCATCTACTCCCCTATGTTAACTGTGTTGTGTTGAATGCCGAGACCATACTCACTGTTGAATTAGCTACCTGCTCCCTTGCTAGCACCTGAAGCTACAAGTTTGACCTACCGCCTGTGAAAACCAAGTGAGTTGAACAATCCCAGTTGAAGTCAACAGAGATAGTTGACATCAACTAACCCAGTTGACAACCCTTGCATGCCCTACCCAGCCTGACAGCCCTGTGTAAATCTCTGTGTGAATGAGCTTTTGCAATTGTGTCATTTGCATTCCTGTGTGAATTAGTCTCTGCAATTTGTGGGTGATTGAATGAGTTGTTAAGTAGCAAGGTTAATGATAGCAATAGCTTGGTTTTCAAATACACAACCCAGCACATGCTTCACCATTGAGTGAGCACATCCCTCAACCCTGTGCACCATTCACAATTTCTGTCTTGCTAGTGCACCTGCCAATCTGGGCTGTGCTGTGTCAATTTTTCTGTGAGTTTGCTTTGCTCTATGCACATAACCAAGCTGTGCTGTGTACAAGTTTTACTCAAGGCCGTGTACTTGCTCATTTGTCTTTGTGCAAAACCAACCAACACATTACTTGTCTTTGTCTTTGTGACTTGCAGGCACGACCAGTCTTTGTGCATCTGCAACAACTAGCTTTGTGCACTTGTGTAACCTGCCAACCTAAGTGGTGAGTTGCAAAAATTTAGTTATTCTGTGCACATAAGTAGTGGAAATTTGCGCATAAGTGTGAAGCCCAACCATTGGGCTCAACATAAACCGAACCAACTAGGTTTTTGCAAACAACCTAGGCTGTACATTTTCACCCAACCTGGGCTGTGCACAAAACTGAGCCCACATCATCTGGGCTAGAACCCACATGTTGGGCCTTGCAACATCAAAAAGCCATCTTTTGGGCTTGCGTCTTGTATTGGTGGGTCATTTTTGAGTTTTTGTTTTTACGTGTTGAACTTGATTGTATGTTAACATGCTAGATGCGCTAGCTAGGCTATGATTGTGTCTTTTAGAGACCAAACAAATCGACTAGTTAGAATCCGCCGGACGAAATCGTAAGCATACCCAGTTCTTCAACAGAAAGCCCAAGCCCAGACCTATCTGAAACGAAACCATGGGTGATGAACAAAACCAACCCCGTAGTCTCAAGGACTACATGTACCCAACTAGGGCAAGCCAGACCCTCTTGCATCATTCGCCGGCCGATGCTTGTCGGTTTGAGCTGAAAGCAAGCACCATTCACATGTTACCCGTGTTTAGAGGGGTCGATCTTTGAAAACCCCTACCATCACGTGAGAGATTTTGAGGATATTTGTGGGACTTTGCGTTTTAACCAAATGCCAGAGGAGTCCCTCAAACTAAGATTGTTTCCTTTTTCTCTGAAAAACAAAGCCAAGTCTTGGCTTCATGCCCTACAACCACAGTCCATTAGAACGTGGGATGACCTCACAAAAGAGTTTTCAAAAGTTTTCCCCAACCATAAGACGGCGACAATTCGCCAAAGTCTAAATGGTTTTATGCAATTAGAAGACGAAACTCTAGCAAAGTACTTGGAGAGATTCAATGAATTATTACTCCAATGTCCCCACCATGGTTTTGAAAAATGGAGACTCGTGCAAATCTTGTATGAGGGTCTAGATGTTAGAACCCGAACCACGAGTCGAGTCAATGTGCAATGGTGCATTTATTGACAAGAGTGCCGATGAGGCTTGGACTTTCTTGATCGAAGTATTTGAAAAGACTCAACGGTGGGAGTCCATCCGTGAACCAAAGGACTACCCCTGTAGGTAATGTTCATAGAATTGAGTCGACTTTGAGGGAAATGCAAAAATAGCATCTTTGGCCGGAGAATAGAAGTGCTTGAGTTGCGAGAAGAATGTAAAACCTAATGCCCCTACTCTCCGTGACCAAATTGAAATGGCCACTTGTGCCGCATGCCATAGCTACGACCACTTAGTGGACAGCTGTCGGACGACTTACATGCATTTCAAGAGTCCAAAACCGAGCAAGCCAATGCATTATACCATAGGCAAGAGAACAACCCGTATTCTCAAACCTACAACCCAGGGTGGAGGAATCACCCTAACTTCTCTTGGACTAAAGGGCCAGTACAAGGGGGACCAACAAATAACAACCAAGGATACTCATATCCTAGAAACCCCCAAGTACAACCATACCCTCGGTACCTGTAGAGAAAAAGACTAGCTTAGAAGGCGTGTGGTCTGTTAACCCAAAATCTTTCACAACTTGAGAAAACCACCGACCAACGTTTCACAAGTCTAGAACTTAAGATGGGTCAAATCTGATGCATTGAATGAGAGAGAAAAAGGAAAACTTCCTAGTCAACCCCAACAAAATCCAAAGAATGTGTTTCAAGCGGGCTCCTCTCCGCAATGAACCTTCACATAGTCGAGCGAATTCTATCACCACTCTCGTAGTGGTAGAGTTTTTGAAAACAATGTAGGTGTACCATCGTCAAGCGAGTCTACATCAGACTCACCAGTACACACAACACCGCAGAAAACATCTACTGTAGAGAACGAATCAGAACCTGTTGATAAAACCAAGAGTCCTACCAATATAGATGTTTCTTTGCCAAGTCATGTACCTGTTGCTCCATTCCCACAAAGGTTGGTGCAACAGAAAGGGGGTAACCAATACAATGAGATTTTGGAAATGTTCAAGAGAGTTAACATAAACATTCCATTTCTCGAAGCAATTAGACAAATACCCACCTATGCTAAGTTTCTAAAGGACACTTGTGCACAAAAGCGAAGCTTCATGTGCATAAGCGTGCCTTTCTCCTTGAGCAAGTGAGCTCCATAATCCAAAACAAGATTCCAACTAAGTTTAGAGACCCGGGTAGTCCAACGATTGCATGCACCATAGGCGACCATACGGTCGAGAAGGCGTTACTAGACTTAGGAGCCGGTGTGAATCTATTGCCATACTCACGTGTATGTGCAATTTGGGCCTTGGGGGGCTGAAGCCCACACACCCACGCTACAATTAGCGGACGGATCTGTGAAAATCCCCGTGGTATTGTTGAGGATGTGTTAATCAAGGTTGATAAATTTTTCTTTCTGTGGACTTCATCGTCTTAGATACTCAACTTTTTGCAAAACCCAAGTAATCACATTCTGTGATTTTAGGACGTCCTTTCACGGCAACGTCCAATGCCATCATCAAGCTGTCGTAATGGAGTGTTGAAATTATCTTTTGGTAACATGACCGTAGAGCTGAATGTCTTTAACACTAGACAACAACCCATTGATTGTGATGATCTTGATTTGCATGAGATTAACATGATCGAGAGTCGATCCAAGACTCTTGCCCGACATTTTGTCGGTGGACCCTTTGCAAGCATGTTTAGATAACTTTGACTTAGATCTCTTCGAGTCTAAGTACATTGGTGAAATTCACTCTTTGCTTGAATCTGTCCCACACATGGATATTGCTAAATGGCGAGAATGCGGTGGAACCACTTCCACTCTCGATTCCAAATCTGCCCCACCTCTTGATACACCACCTAAGCTTGATTTGAAACCATTACCTGATACTTTGAAATATGCATTCTTAGGTCCTTCTGATACTTTACCTGTGATTATTGCATCATGTTTAGACACGAAACAGGAAAGTCAACTTTTAGAAGTACTTAAAGAGCATAAAGGAGCCTTAGGTTGGACCATCTCCGATCTTAAAGGTATAAGTCCCACAATTTGCATGCATCACATAAACCTTGAAGAAAACACTAAACCATCTAGGGAAATGCAAAGGAGACTTAACCCCAACATGAGAGATGTTGTCAAGGGTGAGATCTTGAAATTGCTTGATGCGGGTATCATTTACCCAGTCCCTGATAGCCAGTGGGTCAGTCCCATTCAGGTAGTACCCAAAAAGTCTGGCATTACTGTAGTTCAAAATGAGATGAATGAACTTGTCCCCACCCGTGTGACCACAGGGTGGCGAGTTTGTATTGATTATAGGAAACTGAACACAGTAACCAAGAAAGACCATTTTCCTCTTCCCTTCATTGACCAAATCTTTGGAAAGGTTAGCAAAACATAGTCACTACTTGCTTCTTAGATGGCTATTCTGGCTACAACCAAATTCACATAGCACCCGAAGACCAACAAAAGACCACGTTTACATGTCCTTATGGAACATTTGCTTATCGTCGTATGCTTTTCGGGTTGTGCAATGCACCCGCTACTTTTCAACGTTGCATGATGAGCATATTTTCCGACATGGTAGATAAGTTTCTTGAAATTTTCATGGATGATTTTTCTGTGTTTGGGTCTTCTTTTGATGAGTGTTTGCATCACCTCACTTGTGTGCTGATTAGGTGTAAGGAAAAGAACTTGGTCTTGAATTGGGAAAAATGTCATTTCATGGTTAACTCGGGCATTGTTTTAGGGCATATCATCTCGGAAAAAGGCATAGAAATAGACAAAGCCAAGGTAGATCTCATTCAACACCTGCCTCAACCTCATTCTGTGAGGGACATAAGATCATTCTTAGGCCATGCGGGATTTTACCGCCGATTCATCAAAGACTTTAGTAAAATTTCAAGACCTTTGTGCAATCTTCTTGCAAAAGATGTTGCATTTGTCTTTGATGATGCTTGTAAGGAAGCATGGGAGCAAGCTGAAGGCTCTCCTTATATATCTGCCCTATAGTCGGACCACTTTGGACATTACCATTTGAGATTATGTGTGATGCGTCGACTATCTTTGTAGGAGCTGTTTTGGGCCAGCGTGAGTAGACAAACTTCCTTATGTGATCTACTATGCTAGTAAAACACTTAATGATGCTCAATGAATTATTCCACAAGCGAGAAAGAGTTGCTAGCTGTTGTGTTTGCATTAGATAAGTTTAGATCTTATTTGATAGGGTCTAAGGTCATCATTTATTCTGACCATGCTGCATTGAGATATCTTTTGTCTAAAAAAGATGCTAAGGCTCGTCTAATTCGATGGATACTCTTGCTACAAGAGTTTGACCTAGAAATTCGAGATAAGAAAGGGTCAGAAAATGTTGTTGCTGATCACTTGTCTAGGTTGAATGTTGAATCGTCTGATGAATCTGTGTTGATTAGGGAATCATTCCCTGATGAGCAATTGATGCTTGTGTCTGAAATGCCTTGGTTTGCTGATATTGTGAACTACCTTGCTACAGGTAGAATGCCCTTGCATTGGTCTAAACAAGACCGTTCTAAGTTCTTGGCTGAAGTTAAACACTTCCTTTGGGATGACCCATATTTGTTTAAATACTGCCAAGACCAAATCATTAGGAGATGTGTCCCCAATTCGAACAAAGGGACGTCATCTCTTTTGTCATGACGATGCATGTGGAGGCCACTTTAGTGCCAAGAAAACTGCTGCAAAGATCTTGCAAAGTGGTTTCTATTTGCCAACTTTGTTTAAGGATAGCCATGCATTTTGTGTTGCTTGTGACCGATGTCGAAATTAGGAAGTATCACTAAGAGAAACATGATGCCCTTACAACCCATTTTGATTGTTGAAAATTTGTTTGATGTTTGAGGTATTGATTTCATGGGTCCATTTCCTAATTCTGAAGGTAAGTTATACATTCTTGTTCTTGTTGATTATGTCTCTAAGTGGGTAGAGGCCATTGCATCCAAAACCAACGACCATAAAGTTGTTCTTTCTTTTCTTAAGGAGAACATTTTCTCCCGTTTTGGAACCCTAGGCAATAATCGGTGATGGAGGTAGTCATTTTTGCAATAGACCCTTTGAATCACTAGTGCGCAAGTATGGAATCACTCATAAGGTCGCAACACCTTACCATCCTCAAACCGGTGGCCAAGTAGAAGTTTCTAATAGGGAAATTAAGCACATCCTTGAGAAGACATGTCAATCCATCTAGGAAAGATTGGTCTTTGCGCTTAAATGATGCTTTATGGGCCTATAGAAGCGCATACAAGAATCCCATTGGGATGTCTCCTTACAGGACTTGTGTACGGTAAAGCATGTCATCTCCCTGTTGAGTTAGAACACCGTGCATATTGGGCTGTGAAGAAGTTGAATTTTGATCTTGATAAAGCTGGTACCCATAGAAAACTTCAACTCAATGAGTTAGAAGAGTTGAGAAATGATGCATATGATAGTGCCAAAACGTACAAACAAAGAATGAAAGTGTTTCACGACAAGCGCATTCTGCGCAAGTCCTTCACACCAGTAGAAAGTTTTATTGTACAACACTCGTTTGCACTTGTTTCCGGAAAGCTACGTTCTCGATGGTCGGGACCATTCTTGGTACGTCCGTCTTTCCCCATGGAGTGTAGAAGTTGAAAACCCAACAACCAAGAACATTTTCAAGGTCAATGGTTAGAGATTGAAACCATTTGGAGCATCTTCCACGGAAGTTGAGGACCGTTGACTTGGAAGACCCCATCTATGTGGTGATCTAGTTCACTTGTGTACATACATATGGACTAACAATCCATTCTCTTTCCCTTTTTTTTTCTTTTTGCATAGTTCTTATTTGTGCTAACCAACCTTTTTGTCTTGCGCCCTTGGTTGTTTGCTTTCAAAGCATTCATCCTCCTTTGGTTTAGCAACATCATTGTACATCCGGTAATCTCTTCCCTTTTCTCTACTCAACATAGTTCTCTTGGTATGTGACTTTTTGAATTCTTATTATCTATTGACACATTGAGGACAATGTTTGATTTAGGTTTGGGGGTGCATTTGCATGTAGAGTTTTTAGTCTTTGTTAAAAAAAAAAAAAAAAAAAAAAAAAAAAAAAAAAAAAAACTCTTTGTAAATATGTACATAAAAACCTCCAACTTTTAGAGATTTTAGAGTCACTAGCATGCTTCTAGCTATGTTTACATAGAGAGTCGACCAGAAATAACGAAATTGGAAGTCTTTGGAGAACACAATCGGGTTTCTTAGTTGATTAGAGCGTTAAAATTGGATTTAACCATCTGGGAGGGCGAATTAGGTGATGTTTAGATATTCGGTAGTAGAATTGTGATCACCCATAGTGGAGACTACCCATTTTACATCAAGCGAGGTACAGACCTTCACTCTTTGTGACTTTCTAGAAAATCTGTTAGAGTGTGTGTCACCGCACGTCAATTAGGGTAGGAATGGTGAGCTACCCAACCGCACCACTTTCAACACTACTTTTGATCTCTTGGGTGCTAATTCCGTCAATCATGAGGGTGACGTTTAAAGATGAAAACTTCCTCTAAATACCGATTTGCAGTTAGCATCACTCTCTCCCTCTCAATCAATGATTCATAGAAACACATCATCGTCGGCCAAGCGGAGCACCATCGAATATTTGAAGAAAAGTTGAAATAGTCCAAGGTTTACGTGCAACAAAGGAAAGAAAAGAAAATAGGATGAGAATTAATGAAGTTTGTGAAAAATTGAGTTTTATTGTTATTTTCATTTCATGTAAGTCAAAAAAAAAAAAAAAATTATCAAGTTTTTGTGAAGTTCAGAAGTTCGTCATCAACAATTGAAGACCGAAGACCGAAGATTGAAGACGTTTCTATGAATGCTGAGAGAGTGATATTAATTTCCGATCGGGTGAGAAGGTAAGTGAGTACTCCCACCCTTGTTAATGGTTAATTTCCTTTCTTAGAGATCATCGAAAAGATTCTTTTTGTCCACACTTCGTGGAGTCTCCGAGAAATTATTTGGAAGGTTATCCTTCTTACCTACAACATGTGCGGGATTTCTCTCTTTATTCCTGCTGCACACACATGAGAGACTAAAAAAGCGATCTTTTTGAGTGCAATTTTCATAAAACCCTAATGGTGAGGCGCGAAGTCGAGGCTTATGATCACAATCGAATCCGAATTCTTTCATATGGTATGGTTACTTCTCGCTCAACACTTAAGGATGAGAATGCGTTCTTTGGTAGTTCTAACTTCGTGTTACTAGCATGCAGAAACTCTATGTCCTTATAGCTCCTTGGATGCTTGAGACTCTTTTACACTCCGAAATTGGAGAAGGTTTTGTGGGTACACCTCTGGTAAACCCTCACGAGACTACAACTCGTCCACTAGGGACACCTAGGGGTTTAAAGGCTTAGTGCATACGCTAAATGCATTCGAGAGACCCATGACAGGTGGTATAGTTAGGATTTCTTAATTTGTTTCACTTGAGGACAAGTAAAATTCAGGTTTGGGGGTAATTGATGAGTGCCAAATATTGCATATTTCTACATCTATTTATTGGCATTTAACTCATCTTTTGTGCTCAGAAATCAGATATTATCCCAGATTCTGTATTTTCTTTGTTTTCAAGAATAAATATTTGTACTAATTAATTTTATGTTTTTAGGTAGTGAATAAAGCTCGGAGAACCGAGAGCCAAAGAGAAAAGAATTGGAGACGAGCATCTATGGAGCAAAAAGCCAAAGCCGCGCGCGCAACAGTTGCAACCCAACAAGGAGCAACCCATCTACAAGACATGGTCCCAAGCTATCCAAGACCCGATCCACGACCCGGATTCGAGCCCGTCCTTTCCGAGCCGTTAGATTTGATCTAATCTTCATCCAACGCTCGCTCCAGCTCCTACACATCATCTCTTGATACGTCCGCTCCACACCAAAACCGCTTATATCCTAAGCCGTGAGATTTTGTCTCCCTAGATCCTACGGTCGCTCCGTCCTTCCCATCAACACTTGATGTGCCCGCTCAACAACGAATCCATCAAACCCTATACCCATCGACCTAACCTCATTTTCTCCTTCATCTTCTCTTTCTTCTCCATACCGCCTGCAGAGAACCCCATCTTCTCCTCCCTTCCTTCACCCATACCATGGCGGAACCACCACCTCCATCATCACCTTACACGACAACAGCTTCACCAACCGCGCCGGTAGCACCTTCACCTCCTCTCTAGGTTTAGATATCTCTCTCTTAGCTTCTCCCAACCCTAGAAGCTAAATTAGAGATAACTAGAGCTAGGGTTTCACCAACAACCCAGGCATGGTCGATTCAGAGCAAGATAGAGGTTTGGGTCAGTGTGTAATTGTAATTTTAAAATATTTTGTGAGTTATAAATGATGTTCTTGAGGTGAGAGAGAGGGACAGCATGTTTTAGGGTTTAGTTTTGCAATTCTAATTTGAAGTTATTTTCATTCCGCATTATGTGCTAAACAATTTGACTAGGGTGTAGAGCAAACCCTTAAGCTTATATTGAGTAATTCATGATTCAATTTATGTTCTTACTATGCATATTGTATTAGGTTATTAACCAATTGTTGAGCAAATTAGCCTGTGATAGAGTGTGATGTAAGAACACACTCTATACTAGGGGATAATTTGTGACTTCAATTGGCAAAATTTCCTCCTGAGACCTTCAAGGGAAGGATAAGAACACAATTAGAGTTAGGTTACCTTAGTATAGGATTAAGTGGTGAGCTCAATCACCCTAGTGCCACAAAAATCATTAGTTTCAACACCTTGTGCTCATTAATACTTTAGTTTACAATCACAACCTCAACTCAGTCGTATCGAAAACACCAAAACATCTTTGTCACTTGATAGAAATCAGTTAGAAGAAGCCTTTAGATCAGTCACATACACACCACTTCTCTGTGGGATCGACTTGTGCTTGCCCTTGCCTCCAATAGGCCTGTGCACTTGCAGAGACATAATCGTAGGCATCTTTCCTAGCCTACCACTTATATTGTGTTAATCCATCCCTAACAAAAATTATATGGAGAACTCTGCAAAATCTCAAGAGATTGTGCATCTTGATATGGAGGAAGACACTCAAGGACGTGAGTCGATTCAAGAACTGGTTCTAAAGAAGATGCTTTCAAGAAAAGACCACAACTCCTGGATTAATGATTCTCTGTCAAGGATTTAACTCGTTTTGGAGAATGATTCAAAGGTCGAGTTTGAAAATCTTCAAGCGCAAATAAACCAACTCTTAGATGTCCAGACCAAAATCCTTGCAAATCAAAATATTCTGATACGAAATCAGAAAAATCTCATCATGGACTGTGTCAAAACTAGACAACTTGCTCGGGTTGTTGATCGTAAAGTTTGTGTTTGAACTCACGAACATGGAGTATCTACGGTCAAGAGAATAAAGGAAATCAGTGACACCTTCTATGATGGATTCATTGAAAGGTATGAGGTTCTTAAAGAACTTTGATTTATATGTCTAGTAAATCTTCTTTAGATAATTTATTTCTTGTGTTTTAGAAGAATAACTAGGGTTTGGAATAGCCATTATTGTGAGTACACATAGCTATGTCCAACGATTTTCATCTTCAATGTTTTTAGATTTATTTATTTAAATTCTAAGTTATTTGGAAGATGATTTTTGCAATTTTAATCTTTATGATTTTATATATTGCAAATTGTTATGGGATATGTTGTTTACGTCCGTGGGCCTGTGACTGTCCCATACTTGTTCAAAAGTTATTTATATTATGTCGGTATGAAAGTATTGATAGAAGATAGAATGAACTTTTGACATTACAAAAGATAAAGCCTTTTATGTCATTATTGATAAAAAGAAAGGATAAAACTTTTGTTTACAAGGATTAAGTCTACTGTATGTCATTGTGCAAATAGTGATGGAAAATAGAATGAATCCTTGTTTATTCCGCAGTATTGGTCTTCTCCGATCCACATTTTTGTGCATATACTGTGTTGTTCCGTAAGGTTTCTTATGTTTGAGCATAACCAACTGAATTGATCATTCTCTTGTGGTTAATTTAGTTGTTGCTCCGTAAGTTCTCTTATGACGAGCGTTGTTGTGGTTAATTTAGTTGTGTATTCCGATTAAATTAATCATGGGTTTTCTTGTGGTTAATTTAGTTGTGTATTTCGATTGAATTTAATCATGGGTTCTCTCGTGGATAATTCAATTAAATATTTTGGATACAAATTCATGTTTTCATGTGATTTGGTTTTATCCAAAGAAATCCTTATTTTCTTGTAAAAGCAAGGTCGCCTTTGTTGTTCTTTCGGGAATGACATTTTATGGGGGAGAGTTCTTTTTGAACTTGTGCTTAATTGTCAAATCTTTGTGGGGAGTGCAGCTATGGAATATTAAAGGGGTTATCTTGTATCTTTATAAACTCCTTGATGAATGCATTTAGCTTTGGCTTTATGATGGCATCTAAATAAGTTGATATGGTATTCTCTTTTGGTCATGAAGTATCTCTGTGAAAATTTCATGAGGATCCCACTAGTTTTCGTACCTTTGCCAATTTATATTGACAAAAAGGGGGCAAAAAGGGGGCGAATTAATGTATAGTGTGATACTACAAATACATATGGTTTATGGATCATTATGTAAGGGGGAGTGGTTTTCATTTTGAGATGAATTATTGACTAAGGGGGAGTGATACATATCACCATAGTATTGTTGTCAAAGTTGTAATACAATTGAACTTTGATGTTGTGTAATAATACTATGACACTATATAACAATGATTGAGAGCACTTTATTTTCTCATTGTTATCGCTATGGATCTTCAACAACTATGATGTTCAACTTATAACCTTTAGGATCATGGAGTACTTGGAAGTGACGAAGATTTCGAGTCGTGTTGAAGATGCCAAGGAGATCAAGTATTTGGATGAGAAGCTACAATTTTTATTTATTTTGTAATCCATATGTATTGATAGTTTTGTCACTAAAATTGACAAAGGAGGAGATTGTTAGAAGCGCTTGCTGGTCGAACTCGCATGCGTTGCTATCTCAAGCATGTTTGTCAATGTTAGTGATCAAAACTATAAGTCTTGTTTTCTAGCCTATTTATAGATGTCTCAGACTAGGACATAGATTGTGTAGTTGAGCTTAGTTTTCACGGAGTTCATCATTTGAAGACGAAGTACTACTAAGGGGAGATTTTGGAACTTCTTCGACATAAGGTATGTGGATACTTGAAATCATCTATCACTTGGAAAGTCTATTTCTACTATCTCCTATATTGAGACATAAGTCGTGTTATGATATAGTTTTCTCTATACACATTTGAGATTTCGAGCTGAGTATATCTCGCTTACATATTTCTCGAAATATGTGTTAGTAAGCTATCGCTTCGACCAAGTTCATCTTATATCATGAGAAAATTACCGAGTAACATCTTACATGGTTTGTGTGATACAATCATTTGATGTAGGCTTGGAATGTTTCGATAATAATTATTTCAATATCTTGAAAATTGCTTTGATGCTAATAGTGTGTGAAAACGGTTATTATCATTATAGAAGAATGTTTCAATGATTGAAATAAAGAGTTTAGAATCTTGTAACCATCTTTGGATATAAGCATAGTGTGTTCGCACATTAGTGTATAAGTCCAAAACCGGGAACCTAAAGTATGCATACTTGTGTGTTTATCAATTGGTTCATGTTCACCTTGATTTATTAAAAAACGGAACAAAAACTCTTGGGTATTTATGTGGGAGATAGATTTACTCAATCCTATATACTTTTATGTATGAGACAGATTTTTCTATCAAGTCTTCGACTTTGGGTCGTAGCAACTCTTTGTTGTGGGTGAGATCAGCTAAGGGAATCAAGTGCATAGTATCCTGCTGGGATCAGAGACGTAAGGAGCGCAACTGTACCTTGAATAATTGTGAAATTGAGTAGGGTTCAACTAAAGTCCAGTCCGAAGTTAATTGGTAGTAGGCTAGTGTCTGTAGCGGCTTAATACAGTGTGGTGTTCAATCTGGACTATATCCCGGGGTTTTTCTGCATTTGCGGTTTCCTCGTTAACGAAATTCTGGTGTATGTGTTATTTCTTTTCCGCATTATATTTTGTTATATAATTGAAATATCACAGGTTGTGCGTTAAGATCAATCAATTAGAATATCCAACCTTGGGTTGTTGATTTACATTGATTGACACTTGAAAATTGGTCTTTGGTACCGTTCAAGTTACTCCTCTTATATTAAATTGGGCTCGCAGATTTCTATTTGCTGATTGCGGATTGAATTAAGAGTTAGAGATATTAAACTCTTTGATACACTTTATTCTAGATTGAGTCTGAATGTCTAGTTGATTCTATAGAAAGTGTATTGGAGTAAGTCCTCTCAGATTACCAAACGAATTGTTGGGTGTGGCTGTTAGACCCCGCATTTTCAGGATTGACTATTCTTTTGCAAGTTAGCTTTCTCCAATTGGGAGCATCGGATATTTTCTTCGTCTTTACGAAGTTATCCTTTCGATAACCATTACGGTTGTGAAAAAATTCGTATAACGTTTATAGGCAAAACTAGGTTTATCACAGCACTGATTCATTTGCCTAAAGGTTGGACAGTTACAACCTGTAACGTGGATTAGTCTTAACATATGATCTTGGTTTCACAACTTCTTGTGATGCCCAAACAAGAACATCATGAAGTTTCTCATTCCTTATACGAAAACGACATCTCCTTTCCAGGTGACCTTTATTTCCGTAATAATAAAAAACATAAGGAATGTTCTTACCTAGATCCGTGTGTGCTGACTTTGGAGGTTGATATACTTTGCTCTTTTGAACCTTAACTGTCGGTGAATGTATTTCACTTTTGCCATCAGTGGAAACCTTTTGTTGAGAAGAATCACTAGCCTTGACAAATTTTATCTCTTTGCTAATACTTGGAGCATCTATTCCTTGACAAATTTTTACTTTCTCCTAGCACAGTGGTTAATTTGCTTATTGAACTTTTTCAAGTCATCTTCCAACATCTTAATTTTATCAAGAGCATCAGCTAAATCGGCCTCAAGGTGTTTTTCTCGAGCGAGAAAAACGCTTTCTCTGTCATCAAAACTTGCTTGCTGAGAATTGATTATTCCTTCAATTTATGCAAGTTTCTCTTCCAACAAGAAGTATTTTTGATAAACACGATCACATTCAAGTGACTTTCTACTCAGGTTTTCCTCGGTATCTTTGAGGAACGATTCGCAAGAGCGATTCCGACCATAAAGACTCCGTAAATCCTTTTCAATTTCTTGTTTTCTCGACAGAGAGGAGTCAGAAGAGGTGTGACATGAGAAATTGTGATCTTCTTTATTTTCAACGAATCCAAAAACTTAACATACTCTGAGACTTCCTCATCAACATCTCTATCAATATCGGAATCACCTTCATCAGAAAGTTCATCCAACTGTTCTTCTAGGAGAGTTTCCCAGTCAACAGTTTTTACAACAAGAGAATGTTTAGATATTGACTTAGATGTGATAGTTCTCTCAGGTGAACCCAAGCTTTCCTCTGGTAATTTCGGAACTGGCACGTTATTAGAGATAGACTCGTCCATAATAATCAGATTGCTACAAACACAGACTTATGAGGTCTTAAACGTGTTTGCATGCTCTGATACCAATTGAAAAAGTGGGGGTCTAACAACCTCACCGAATATTTCGCTTAGCAATTTGTATGGACTAACTCCAATATACTTTCAAGAGAATCAACTAGACAGTTAGACTCAATCTTAAGAAAAGTATATCAAAGAGTTATATCTCTATCTCTCAATTCAATCAGCAATCAAACAAATAAGAATTTGCGAGCCTGATTGAATATAAGAGAAATAACTTGAACGGTACCAAATACCAATGTTCAAGGATCAATCAATTTCAATCAACAACCAAAGGTTGGATTTACCAATTGATCGATTCAACGCACAACATGTGATATTTCAATTATATAACAAAATATAATGCGGAAAGAAATAAGACAGACACCAAAATTTTTGTTAACGAGGAAACCACAAATGCAGAAAAACCCCGGGACCAAGTCCAGATTTGAATACCACATTGTATTAAGCCGCTAAAAACTAACTTCGGTCTGGAATGTAGTTGAACCCTAATCAATTTCACAATTATTCAAGGTACAGTCGTGCTCCTTACGTCTCTGATCCCAGCAGGATACTACGCACTTGATTCCCTGAGATGATCTCACCCACAACTAAGAGTTGCTACGACCCGAAGTCGAAGACTTGATAAACAAATCTGTATCACACAGAAAAGTCTATTGAATAGATAAATCTGTCTCCCACAGATATACCTACGAGTTTCTGTTCCGTCTTTTGATAAATCAAGGTGAACATGAACCAATTGATATACTGGACTTATATTCGTGAAGAACATCCTAGAAATATCAATCACCTCACAATAATCTTAATCGATTAACGAAACAAGATATTGTGGAATCACAAACGATGAGACGAAGATGTTTGTGACTACTTTTCTATCTTGCCTATCGGAGAAATAAATCTCAAGCCAATCTGACGATTGTACTTAATCATGATAGAAACAGCAAGATCAGATCACGCAACTACAGAGAAAATAGTTGGGTCTGGCTTCACAATCCCAGTGAAGTCTTTAAGTCGTTAACCTACAGGGTTTCGTGAAAAACCTAAGGTTAAATGAGAATCGACTCTAGCTTATACAACTAGTATCACACAAGAGGTGGGGGATTAGGTTTCCCAGTTGCTAGAGTTCTCCTTTATATAGATTTCAAATCAGGGTTTACAATCTAAGCTACCTTGGTAACAAAGCATTTAATATTCACCGTTAGATGAAAACCTGATTAGATTGCAAGCTAATATCTTTCAATTGTTAGATCGAACTTAGCTTGTTATACACAAATGACATGCACCTTCATTTAGGTTTGAGTAACCGTACCTAAACGTGTACACTTAGTCGGTTCAACAATAGTTAACCAGTGGTTAGCCATATGAGCAGTTTCATATCAACCATATTCATCTTCACCATAACTAGTTCAAATGACTCAAATGAACTAGTTTGAGAGTTGTTCAATTGCTTAGATCTCATAGAAGTATACAAGATACAATCGAAGCAAAATCGATTTTAATTCACTCGAATCAATTCATGAACATTATAGCCACGTTTTGCAAAGATTGCATTCCTTATTATATAAATGTTTTATTTCATGAATAAATCGATTTTAGAAAGTAACCTACTCAAGTATGCAAACGGGTACGCATACCTAAGTATCCGGACCGAGTTTGGTTATGCCAGTACGCGTACGGGTGCGCATACCAATTCATATTTCCAAACTCCAGCAGAAATTCACAGACGTGAAACTTCCGCCAGTATGCGTACGTGTACGCATACTTGCCCAGATTTCTAACAACCGCCGGTACGTGTACGGGTACGCATACTTTAGGTTCCCGGTTTTGAACTATTACACAAATGAGAACACACTATGTTTATATCTAAACATGGTTACTTGTTCTAAACTCTCATGTCAATCATTGAAACCTTAGAGGATGTTATAATAGTTGTTATCCACAAACTATTTTCATCAAAGCGATTTTCAAGTTATTGAAATAATCAACATGACTTTCGTCACGAGTAAAGATGAACTTGGCCAAAGCGAAAGCTTACCAACACATATTTCGAGAAATAGATAAGCGAGATAAACTCGGCTCAAAATAGAAAATGTGTATAATTGAAGTCTATATAGCAATATGACTTTTGTCTCAAATAGGAGATAGAGTAGATAGATTTTTGAGTGATAGATAAGTTCAAGTCTCCACATACGTTTTGTTAATGAAGTTCCACAAGTTCCCTTGAGTTGTTCTTCGTCTTCAATCGATGAACGTCGTGGAGTCTAAGACTCAACTACACTTACTATCCTAATCCGATACTTAGCTATAAGTAGACTAGAAATCAAGACTTATAATTTTGGCAACTAAACTTGACAACCAAGCTTGAGATAGCAACGCTTGCGATTTCGACCGAGCAGTGCTCTAACATCACCGATTACTCAAATCTTATTGGTATGCAATAAAAAAAAGGGGGGGTGAAATATTTCGCATACATTCATAAGATGAGTGTTGGTTATTTTTAGGTAATCAAAAGGTGACCTTATTTTTTATATACTTTTACTTCCGAAATTTAAAGGGTTTCTTCTTGAACCTTCTGAAAAAGCTATTAATATGAATAGTTTTAGTCTTGTTCTTCTTCATGCAATATCAAGATCACCACAAGATAATCATGTGGTATATGATGAGTGCCAAATATTGCATATTTATACACCTTTTTATTGGCATTTAACTCATCTTTTGTACTCAGAAATCAGATATTATCCCAGATTCTGTATTTTCTTTGTTTTCAGAATAAATATTTGTACTAATTAATTTTGTGTTTTTAGGTAGTAAATAAAGCTCGGAGAAATTGAGGAGACAAAAGAGCGAGAAAAATTGGAGGCGAGTACATGGAGCAAAAGCCAAAGCCCGCGCGCGCATCGGTTGCAACCCAACAAGGAGCAACCCATCTACAAGATATGGGCTTGAGCTATCCAAGACCCGACCCATCACCCGGTTCGAGTCCGTTCCTTCGAGCCGTTGAGATCTCCATCTTATGCATCCAACGGTCGCTCCGTCCTTCCCATCAATACTCGATGTTCCCGCTCAACACCAAAACAGCCTGATTCTCTCTGAGCCGTTGAGATCTCCGTCTTATGCATCCGACGCTCGCTCCACCCTTTGCATCGTCTTCCCGCTACACCCGCTTCACAACAAATCCACCTACACATATACCCTATCGACCCAATTCATTTTTCTCTTCCATCTTCTCTTTCTTCTCCCCGACACAAACTCGAAGCCCTTACCTTCTTCTTCTCCTCCCATACCGGTCAGAGATCATCATCACCACCACCATATCTCTGTCAACGCCATCACCACCACCCTACCACCTGTTCCGCCACTCTATCTCGAGATTATCTCTATCATAGCTTCTCCTTACCCTAGAAGCTAGGTTAGAGATAATTGGAGATTAGGGTTTTCTCCAACAACCATGCATGGTCGATTGGAGACAAGACAAGGGAGAACGGAGGTTTGGGTTCCGTTTCAGTGATGTTAGAGTGTTGTGAGATATATACGTTGTTGTTCTTCATGAGAGAGTTTGGTTTTTTGACACATCATGTTTTAGGGTTTAGTTTTTGTAACTCAATTTGAAGTCTTTTTTATTTCTCGTATAATGTTCTAAATCACTTGACTAGGGTGTAGAAGCAACCCTTAATTTTATATTGAGTTAACTTCTATTCAATTTATGTTCTTGATGTGTGTATTGATTTAGGATAATTAGCTAATTGTTGAGCAAATTTCCTCGTGATTGGTTGTCTTGTAAAAAGACAACCAATACTAGGGGATAATTTGTGAATTCAATTAGCCAAATTTCCATCTGAGACCTTCAAGGGAAGGTAAAGAACACAAATAGAGTTAGGATACCTTAGTATAGGATTAAGTGGTGAGTTCAATCACCCTAGTACCACAACAATCACAGTTACAACATCTTTGCTTGTCATTACCTTAGTTTAGAGTCATTGTCACCATTCCAACTTAGTCGTTTCGACAAACAAACCATTATTGTGTTACACTTACTAGAAATCAGTTAAGAGAAGCTCTTAGATCACTTAAGCATACTCCATTTCTCCGTGGGATCGACTGTGCTTGCCCTTGCCTCCAATATGCTGTGCACTTGCGGTTTAACGTAGGAAAGCTCTTTTCTGGACCTACCAAGTTTTTGGCGCATTGGCCGGGGAACTGGTAGTAGTGTGCCTGTTGTTCATTAACTTACTTATTTGATTTCATTTATCCTTGTATATTTGTGTAAAACCTCCTTGTTTACCATCTTTTGTTAGTGTAACTTAGTTATTTCAACCATCCTTGTATATTGTTGTTATCTCGCATCATTGCCCCTGTAAAATATTGCATATTTTAGCTCATTGTCTCTTATCATCTCAGCTGTATTTGTAGTTTAATACTAATTCTGTGTTGTATTTAGCTTCTCTAGTTAACTTTTGAATTTAAGTTGCATACATGATTTGCATTTAGTTAGTCAGAATCGCAATATTCATCTCACTAGCATAGCTTGCATCATTGACTTCGAAGCTTGTTAGTTTGTTATACCTCGATAGCCCCCCTGAATAGCTTGTTGCATTCTATAGCTTAGTATAATTCAGCTCTTTATAAAATTTGCATTTGGTTCATCTCAAATTGCACCTTATCTCACTCCTTTGCGTGCTCTGTCTTTCATCACTTGTTCACTTGCATGGTCCATAGTATCACTGCACTTCTTTTGTTATTATTGTTATCCCGTGGCTCAATTTTCAGCTTATGCCTAGCTCTAAATTTTGCCATAGCATTAGTGTTCTCTTACTTCAAATCGTGCAAGTTTTGAAAACTGAAACTCTCACTTGAGTAGCAGTGTACTTGTAGTGTTGTTGTACAACCAAGGAGGAGGAGAAGATAAAGCGGTGAGCTTGTGGAATTGCCTAAACCCAGGTTTGATCTTGGTGGTATTGTACTCTAAACCCCATTTCTGTCCTGTGTTGTGTGCATGAGCTGTGATTTCTTAGCTGTGTTAATATCTGTGTGATGTTTATTGTATGATAACCCTGAATGCATGATAGCCCTGCTCCCTTGCTAGCCCCCTGAAGCTACAAGTTTGAGCTACCGCCTGTGAAAGCCAAGTTAGTTGAACAATCCCAGTTGAAGTCAACGAGAGATAGTTGACATCAACTAACCCGATTGACACCCATTGCATGCTCTACCCATTTGCTGACGACACTGTGTAATTCTCTGTGTGGATGCTAAAGCATATTCATTTGTGCAAATTTGCAACTTGCTGCCTGTATGCATAAACTGTTGAGTGACTATTTTGGTGTTAGCATTAATCTGATCTGTATCCTGTTGATGTTGTGAACCACATGCCCTGCATCTGCTTCATGTCAAGAATCTTTGTAGGAGTCTTTGAAAATTTCTTGCACGAGTAGCTCATAGCTAATGCTACATCTCGTAAAGTTGCATATCTACATTGGCTAATCGTGCATCCGAGCATTTGCTAACTTTTGTCACTTGCTAATCAATTTGCCCTGCTAATATATGCATACTTGCTAATCATCATCATGCATCCGAGCATTTGCTAACCTTGTCACTTGCTAATCAATTTTCAAAAACACAAACCCAGCACATGCTTCACCATTGAGTGAGCACAACCATTCCCCATGTGCACCTCAAACATTTTTGTTGATTTTTCTTGTGCACACCGCCAACTGGTGTGCATAAGTGTCTGTGTGTCTAGTTTGAGAGGTTGTGCATCAGTTTGTGATGTGCCTTGCCAGGTTCATGTACAACTTTGTCTGCACATCTTGTCTTTGTCTTTGTGACTTGCATGAGTTGTGCGGTGCTTCTTACCCAATTGCTACTTTTCTGTCTTGAGTTTAAATCGCTTTGCACACAATCATGTCTTGGCGACCAATTTGTGCATCTGCATTTGGGCTGCAAACAACTAAGCCCAAATAACTTGCACATGTACTGGGCTGTGCAGCAAACTAAGCCCACACAAACTGGGCTGTTAACCTGCAAACCACCTGAAGCCCACATCATCTGGGCTGGAACCAACCTAACCAGCTGGGCCTTACATCAACAAAGCAACCTTTTGGGCTTACTAATTTGGAATCGGTGTGTCATTGTTATGACTTTTGCTTTCTGTTTTGAACTTGATTGTATGTTAACATGCTAGATGCGCTAGCTAGGCTATGATTGTGTCTTTTAGAGACCAAACAAATCGACTAGTTAGAATCCTTAGGACGAAATCGTCCGCATACCCATCTCTTCAATGAAAGCCCAAATCCATCGAAAGCCCATCAGAATCGAAACTATGGGTGATGAACAAAACCAACCCCGTAGTCTCAAAGACTACATGTACCCAACTAGGGCAAGCCAGCCCTCTTGCATCATTACGGTGATGCTTGTCGGTTTGAACTAAAGGCAAGCACATTCACATGCTACCCGTGTTTAGAGGGGTCAATCTTGAAAACCCCTACCATCACGTGAGAGATTTTGAGGATATTTGTGGGACTCTGCGTTTTAACCAAATGTGAGAGGAGTCCCTCAAACCGAGATTGTTTCCTTTTTCTCCGAAAGACAAAGCCAAGTCTTGGCTTCATGCCCTACAACCACGATCCATTAGAACATGGGATGACCTCACAAAAGAGTTTTTCAAAAAGTTTTCCACAACCATAAGACGGCGACAATTCGCCAAAGTCTAAATGGTTTTGTGCAATTAGAAGATGAAACTCTAGCAAAGTACTTGGAGAGATTCAATGAATTATTACTCCAATGTCCCCACCATGGTTTTGAAAAATGGAGACTCGTGCAAATCTTGTATGAGGGTCTAGATGTTAGAACCCGTACCACAGTCGAGTCAATGTGCAATGGTGCATTTATTGACAAGAGTGCCGATGAGGCTTGGACTTTCTTAATCGAAGTCGCTGAAAAGACTCAACAGTGGGAGTCCATCCGTGAACCGAGAAAGACTACCCCCGCAAACAATGTTCATATCGAGTCCGACTTTGAGGGAAATACAAAAATGGCATCTTTGGCCGGAGAATAGAAATGCTTGAATTGCAAAAGAATGTAAAACCTAATGCCCCTACTCTCCGTGACCAAATTGAAATGGCCACTTGTGCCGCATGCCATAGCTACGACCATTTAGTGGATAGCTGTATCGACTTACATGCATTTCAAGAGTCCAAAACCGAACAAGCCAATGCATTGTACCATAGGCAAGAGAACAATCCTTATTCTCAAACCTACAACCCAGGGTGGAGGAATCACCCTAACTTCTCTTGGTCTAAAGGGCCGATTACAAGGGGGACCAACAAATAACAACCAAGGATACTCATATCCTAGAAACCCCAAGTACAACCACACCCTCAAGACCAGAGAAAAAGACTAGCTTTGAAGAGGCGTGTCGGTCTGTTGACCCAAAATCTTTCACAACTTGAGAAAACTACCGACCAACGCTTCACAAGTCTAGAACTTAAAATGAGTCAAATCTGTGATGCATTGAATGAGAGAGAGAAAGGCAAACTCTCTAGTCAACCCCAACAAAATCCAAAGAATGTGTTTCGGGCGGGCTCCTCAGCTGCAATGAACCTTCACACGGTCGGGCGAATGCCATCACCACTCTCAAGTAGTGGTAGAGTTGTTGAGAACAATGTAGGTGTACCACAGTCAAGCGAGTCTCCATCAGACTCACCAGTACACACAACACCGCAGAAAACATCTAATGTAGAGAAAGAATCAGAACCTGTTGATAAAACCAAGAGTCCTACTGATATAGATGTTTCTTTGCCAAGTCATGTACCTGTTGCTCCATTCCCACAAAGGTTGGTGCAACAGAAGGGGGGTAACCAATACAACGAGATTTTGGAAATGTTCAAGAGGGTTAACATAAACATTCCATTTCTCGAAGCAATCAGACAAATACCCACCTATGCTAAGTTTTGAAGGACTTGTGCACACAAAAGCGTAAGCTTCATGTGCATAAGCGTGCCTTTGTCACCGAGCAAGTGAGCTCTATAATCCAAAACAAGATTCCAAATAAGTTTAGAGACCGGGTAGTCCAACGATTACATGCACCATAGGTGACCATACGGTCGAAAAGGCGTTACTTGACTTAGGAGCCGGTGTGAATCTATTGCCATACTCTTGTGTATGTGCAAGCTGGGCCTTGGGAGTGAAGCCCACACATTACGCTACAATTGGCGGACAGATCCGTGAGAATCCCCGTGGTATTGTTGAAGATGTGTTAATCAAGGTTGATAAATTTTTCTTTCTGTGGACTTCATCGTCTTAGATACTCAACCGTGCAAAAGCCAAGTAATCACATTCCCGTGATCTTAGGACGTCCTTTCTGGCAGCGTCCAATGCCATCATCAACCGTCGTAATGGTGTGTTGAAATTGTCTTTTGGTAACATGACCGTAGAATCAGAATGTTTTTAACACTAGTCAACAACCCATTGATTGTGATGATCTTGATTTGCATGAGATTAACATGATTGAGAGTCGATCCAAGACTCTTTGCCCGATATTTTGTCGGTGGACCCCTTGCAAGCATGTTTAGATAACTTTGACTTAGATCTCTTCGAGTCTAAGTACATTGGGGAAATTCACTCGTTGCTTGAATCTGTCCCACACATGGATATTGCTAAGTGGCGAATGCGGTGGAACCACTTCCACTCTACGATACCAAATCGCCCCACCTCTTGACACACCACCTAAGCTTGATTTGAAACCACCACGATACTTTGAAGTATGCTTTCTTAGGTCCTTCGATACTTTACCCGTGATTATTGCATCATGTTTAGACACGGAACAGGAAAGTCAACTTTTAGAAGTACTTAAAGAGCATAAAGGAGCCTTAGGTTGGACCATCTCCGATCTTAAGGGTATAAGTCCCACAATTGGCATGCATCACATAAACCTTGAGGAGAACACTAAATCATCTAGGGAAATGCAAAGGAGACTTAACCCCAACATGAGAGATGTTGTCAAGGGTGAGATTTCGAAATTCTTTGGATGCGGGTATCATTTACCCAGGTCCACGATAGCAGTGGGTCGGCCCCATTCGGGTAGTACCTAAAAAGTCCGGCATTCCGTAGTTTAAAATGAGATGAATGAACTTGTTCCCACCCGTGTGACCACAGGGTGGCGAGTCTGTATTGATTATAGAAAATTGAACACAGTAACCAAGAAAGACCACTTTCCCCTTCCCTTCATTGACCAAATGTTAGAAAGGTTAGCAAAACATAGTCACTATTGTTTCTTAGATGGCTATTCTGGCTACAACCAAATTCACATAGCACCCGAAGACCAACAAAAGACCACATTTACATGTCCTTATGGAACATTTGCTTATCGTCGTATGCCTTTTGGGCTGTGCAATGCACCCGCTACTTTTCAACGTTGCATGATGAGCATATTTTTCGACATGGTAGATAAGTTTCTTGAGATTTTTATGGATGATTTTTACGTGTTTGGGTCTTCTTTTGATGGTTAACTCAGGCATTGTTCTAGGGCATATCATCTCGGAAAAAGGCATAGAAGTAGACAAAGCCAAGGTAGATCTCATTCAACACTTGCCTCAACCTCGTTCTGTGAGGGACATCAGATCATTTCTAGGCCATGCGGGATTTTACCGCCCGATTCATCAAAGACTTGATAAAATTTCACGACCTTTGTGCAATCTTCTTGCAAAAGATGTTGCATTTGTCTTTGATGATGCTTGTAAGGAAGCATGGGAGCAACTGAAGGCTCTCCTTACATCTGCCCCTATAGTCAGACCACCTTAAATCAGATATTATCCCAGATTCTGTATTTTCTTTGTTTTCAAGAATAAATATTTGTACTAATTAATTTTGTGTTTTTAGGTAGTAAATAAAGCTCGGAGAAATTGAGGAGCCAAAAGAGCAGAAAATTGGAGGCGAGCGTCTATGGAGCAAAAAGCCAAAGCCCGCGCGCGCATCAGTTGCAACCCAACAAGGAGCAACCCATCTACAAGATATGGGCTTGAGCTATCCAAGACCGACCCATCACCCGGATCCAAGTCCGTTCCTTCCGAGCCGTTGAGATCTCCATCTTATGCATCCAACGGTCGCTCGTCCTTCCCATCAACACTCGATGTTCCCGCTCAACACTAAAACAGCCTGATTCTCTCTGAGCCGTTGAGATCTCCATCTTATGCATCCGACGCTCGCTCCACCCTTTGCATCGTCTTCCCGCTACACCCGCTTCACAACAAATCCACCTACACCTATACCCTATCGACCCAATTCATTTTCTCTTCCATCTTCTCTTTCTTCTCCCCCGACACAAACTCAGAAGCCCTTACATTCTTCTTCTCCTCCCATACCAGTGCAGAGATCATCATCACCACCACCCTATCTCCTGTCAACGCCATCACCACCACCCTACCACCTGTTCCGCCACTCTATCTCGAGATTATCTCTATCATAGCTTCTCCTTACCCTAGAAGCTAAGTTAGAGATAATTGGAGATTAGGGTTTTCTCCAACAACCATGCATGGTCGATTCAGAGACAAGACAAGGGAGAACAGAGGTTTGGGTTCCGTTTACGAGTGATGTTAGAGTGTTGTGAGATATTTAAGTTGTTTTTCTTCATGAGAGAGTTTGGTTTTTTGACACAGCATGTTTTAGGGTTTAGTTTTTGTAACTCAATTTGAAGTCTTTTTATTCTCTCGTATAATGTTCTAAATCACTTGACTAGGGTGTAGAACGAACCCTTAATTTTATATTGAGTTAACTTCTATTCAATTTATGTTCTTGATGTGTGTATTGATTTAGGATAATTAGCTAATTGTTGAGCAAATTTCTTGTGATTGGTTGTCTTGTAAAAAGACAACCAATACTAGGGGATAATTTGTGAATTCAATTAGCCAAATTTCCATCTGAGACCTTCAAGGAAGGTAAAGAACACAAATAGAGTTAGGATACCTTAGTATAGGATTAAGTGGTGAGTTCAATCACCCTAGTACCACAACAATCACAGATTACAACATCTTTGCTTGTCATTACCTTAGTTTAGAGTCATTGTCACCATTCCAACTTAGTCGTTTGACAAACAAACCATTATTGTGTTACACTTACTAGAAATCGTTAAGAGAAGCTCTTAGATCACTTAAGCATACTCCATTTCTCTGTGGGATCGACCTGTGCTTGCCCTTGCCTCCAATAGGCCTGTGCACTTGCAGTTTAACGTAGGAAAGCTCTTTTACAGACCTACCAAGTTTTTGGCGCCGCTGCCGGGGAACTGGTAGTGTGCCCTGTTGTTCATTAGCTTACTTCACTGATTTCATTTATCCTTGTATATTTGTGTAAAACCTCCCTTGTTTACCATCTTTTGTTAGTGTAACTTAGTTATTTCAACCATCCTTGTATATTGTTGTTATCTCGCATCATTGCCTGTAAAATATTGCATATTTTAGCTCATTGTCTCTTATCATCTGTAGTCAGTTTGTAGTTTAATACTAATTCGTGTTGTATTTAGCTTCTCTAGTTAACTTTTGATTTTAAGTTGCATACATGATCGCATTTAGTTAGTCAGAATCGCAATATTCATCTCACTAGCATAGCTTGCATCATTGACTCATCGAAGCTTGTTAGTTTGTTATACCTCGTAGCCCCTGTGAATAACTTGTTGCATTCTATAGCTTAGTATAATCCGACTCTTTATAAAATTTGCATTTGGTTCATCTCAAAGTGCACCTTATCTCACTCCTTTGCGTGCTCTGTCTTTCATCACTTCATTCACTTGCATGGTCCATAGTATCACCGCACCTTGTTGTTATTATTGTTATCCTGTGGCTCAATTTTCAGCTTATGCCTAGCTCTAAATTTTGCCATAGCATTAGTGTTCTCTTGCTTCAAACTGTGCAAGTTTTGTGAAACTCTCACTTGAGTAGCGGTACTTGTAGTGCTATTGTACAACCAAGGAGGAGGAGAAGATAAAGCGGTGAGCTTGTGGAATTGCCTAAACCCAGTTTGATACTGGTGGTATTGTACTCTAAACCCCATTTGTCATGTGTTGTGTGCATGAGCTGTGATTTCTTAACTGTGTTAATATCTCGTGTGATGTTTATTGTATGATAACCCGAATGCATGATAGCCCTGCTCCTTGCTAGCCCCCTGAAGCTACAAGTTTGAGCTACCGCTTTGTGAAAGCCAAGTTAGTGAACAATCCCGAGTTGAAGTCAACAGAGATAGTTGACATCAACTAACCCGATTGACACCCATTGCATGCTCTACCCACTGTGACCTGTGTAATTCTCTTGTGTGGATGCTAAAGCATATTCATTTGTGCAAATTTGCAACTTGTCTGCTTGTATGCATAAAGCTGTTGAGTGACTATTTTGGTGTTAGCATTAATCGATCTCGTATCCTGTTGATGTTGTGAACCACATGCCCCGCATCTCGCTTCATGTCAAGAATGTTGTAGGAGTGCTGAAAATTTCTTACCTGAGTAGCTCATAGCTAATCTGCTACATCTGTAAAGTTGCATATCTACATTGGCTAATCTGTGCATCTGAGCATTTGCTAACCTGTCACTTGCTAATCAATTTGCCCTGCTAATATATGCATAATTGCTAATCATCTGTGCATCTGAGCATTTGCTAACCTGTCACTTGCTAATCAATTTTCAAAAACACAAACCCAGCA
Organism: Papaver armeniacum; assembly: GCA_023531295.1. Taxonomy (NCBI): domain Eukaryota; kingdom Viridiplantae; phylum Streptophyta; class Magnoliopsida; order Ranunculales; family Papaveraceae; genus Papaver; species Papaver armeniacum. Next base: position 56,359 of record JAJJWW010003887.1, read on the forward strand.
CATGCTTCACCATTGAGTGAGCACAACCATTCCCCTGTGCACCTCAAACATTTTTGTTGATTTTTCTTGTGCACCTGCCAATCTGGGCAGTGCATAAGCTGTGTTGTGTCTAGTTTGAGAGGTTGTGCATCAGCTGTGATGTGCCTTGCCAGTTCTGTGTACAACCTGTCCTGCACATGCTGTGCTGTGCTGTGACTTGCATGAGTTGTGTTGTGCTTCTTACCCAATTGCTACTTTTCTGTCTTTGAGTTTGAATCGCTCTTGCACACAATCATCTTAGCACGACCAAGTTGTGCATCTGCAACAACCGGGCTGCAAACAACTAAGCCCAAATAACTTGCACTGTGTACACTGGCTGTGCAGCAAACTAAGCCCACACAAATAATTTTGTTAACCTGCAAACCACCTGAAGCCCACATCATCTGGGCTGGAACCAACCTAACCAGCTAGGCCTTACATCAATAAAGCAACCTTTTGGGCTTACAACTGGAATCAGTGTGTCATTGTTATGACTTTTGCTTTTTTGTTTTGAACTTGATTGTATGTTAACATGCTAGATGCGCTAGCTAGGCTATGATTGTGTCTTTTAGAGACCAAACAAATCGACTAGTTAGAATCCGCCTAGGACAAAATCGTCAAGCATACCCGGCTCTTCAACAAAAGCCCAAATCCATCACGAAAAGCCCATCGAATCGAAACTATGGGTGATGAACAAAACCAACCCCGTAGTCTCAAAGACTACATGTACCCAACTAGGGCAAGCCAGCCCTCTTGCATCATTCTCGCCCGGTGATGCTTGTCGGTTTTGAAATCGAAGGCAAGCACATTCACATGCTACCCGTGTTTAGAGGGGTCAATGTCAGTAAACCCCTACCATCACGTGAGAGATTTTGAGGATATTTGTGGGACTGCGTTTTAACCAAATGACAGAGGAGTCCCTCAAACCGAGATTGTTTCCTTTTCTCGAAAGACAAAGCCAAGTCTTGGCTTCATGCCCTACAACCACAGTCCATTAGAACATGGGATGACCTCACAAAAGAGTTTTTTTCAAAAAGTTTTTCCCCAACCATAAGACGGCAACAATTCGCCAAAGTCTAAATGGTTTTGTGCAATTAGAAGATGAAACTCTAGCAAAGTACTTGGAGAGATTCAATGAATTATTACTCCAATGTCCCCACCATGGTTTTGAAAAATGGAGACTCTGCAAATCTTGTATGAGGGTCTAGATGTTAGAACCCGTACCACGGTCAGTCAATGTGCAATGGTGCATTTATTGACAAAGAGTGCCGATGAGGCTTGGACTTTCTTAATCGAAGTCATTTGAAAAGACTCAACAAAGTGGGAGTCCATCCGTGAACCGAGAAAGACTACCCCCGCAAACAATGTTCATAGAATCGAGTCTGACTTTGAGGGAAATGCAAAAATGGCATCTTTGGCCTGAGAATAGAAATGCTTGAATTTCAAAAGAATGTAAAACCTAATGCCCCTACTCTAAAGTGACCAAATTGAAATGGCCACTTGTGTCGCATGCCATAGCTCACGACCATTTAGTGGATAGTCTGTCTGACTTACATGCATTTCAAGAGTCCAAAACCGAACAAGCCAATGCATTGTACCATAGGCAAGAGAACAATCCTTATTCTCAAACCTACAACCCGGGGGTGGAGGAATCACCCTAACTTCTCTTGGTCAAAGGGCCAGTACAAGGGGGACCAACAAATAACAACCAAGGATACTCATATCCTAGAAACCCCCAAGTACAACCACACCCTCAGTACCCTGTAGAGAAAAAGACTAGCTTTGAAGATTGTGTCGGTCCGTTGACCCAAAATCTTTCACAACTTCGTAAAACTACCGACCAACGCTTCACAAGTCTAGAACTTAAAATGGGTCAAATCACGTGATGCATTGAATGAGAGAGAGAAAGGCAAACTCCTAGTCAACCCCAACAAAATCCAAAGAATGTGTTTCAGCAGGCTCCTCAAGCCGCAATGAACCTTCACACAATCAGGCGAATGCCATCACCACTCTCCGTAGTGGTAGAGTTGTTGAGAACAATGTAGGTGTACCACAGTCAAGCGAGTCTCCATCAGACTCATCAGTACACACAACACCGCAGAAAACATCTAATGTAGAGAAAGAATCGAGCACGTTGATAAAACCAAGAGTCCTACCGATATAGATGTTTATTTGCCAAGTCATGTACTGTTGCTCCATTCCCACAAAGGTTGGTGCAACGAAGGGGGTAACCAATACAACGAGATTTTGGAAATGTTCAAGAGGGTTAACATAAACATTCCATTTCTTGAAGCAATCGAGACAAATACCCACCTATGCTAAGTTTTTGAAGGACTTGTGCACACAAAAGCGTAAGCTTCATGTGCATAAGCGTGCCTTTCTCCGAGCAAGTGAGCTCCATAATCCAAAACAAGATTCCAACTAAGTTTAGAGACCCGTGTAGTCCAACGATTACATGCACCATAGGTGACCATACGGTCCTAAAGGCGTTACTAGACTTAGGAGCCGGTGTGAATCTATTGCCCATACTGTGTATGTGCAACCTGGGCCTTGGGGGAGTGAAGCCCACACCTCTTACGCTACAATTAGCGGACAGATCCGTGAGAATCCCAGTGGTATTGTTGAAGATGTGTTAATCAAGGTTGATAAATTTTTCTTTCCGTGGACTTCATCGTCCTAGATACTCAACCAGTGCAAAACCCAAGTAATCACATTCCGTGATCTTAGGACGTCCTTTCCCGGCAGCGCCCAATGCCATCATCAACTCGTCGTAATGGTGTGTTGAAATTGTCTTTTGGTAACATGACCGTAGAACCGAATGTTTTTAACACTAGTCAACAACCCATTGATTGTGATGATACTCGATTTGCATGAGATTAACATGATTGAGAGTCGATCCAAGACTCTTTGCCCGATATTTTGTCCGGTGGACCCCTTGCAAGCATGTTTAGATAACTTTGACTTAGATCTCTTCGAGTCTAAGTACATTGGGGAAATTCACTCGTTGCTTGAATCATCCCACACATGGATATTGCTAAGTGGCGTAATGCGGTGGAACCACTTCCACTCTACGATACCAAATCTGCCCCACCTCTTGACACACCACCTAAGCTTGATTTGAAACCACCACCGATACTTTGAAGTATGCTTTCTTAGGTCCTTCGATACTTTACCTGTGATTATTGCATCATGTTTAGACACGGAACAGCAGGAAAGTCAACTTTTAGAAGTACTTAAAGAGCATAAAGGAGCCTTAGGTTGGACCATCTCCGATCTTAAGGGTATAAGTCCCACAATTTGCATGCATCACATAAACCTTGAGGAGAACACTAAACCATCTAGGGAAATGCAAAGGAGACTTAACCCCAACATGAGAGATGTTGTCAAGGGTGAGATTCGAAATTGCTTGGATGCGGGTATCATTTACCCAGGTCCTCGATAGCCGTGGTCGACCCCATTCGGTAGTACCCAAAAAGTCCGGCATTCCGTAGTTTAAAATGAGATGAATGAACTTGTTCCCACCGTGTGACCACAGTGGTGGCGAGTCCAGTATTGATTATAGAAAAATCAACACAGAACCAAGAAAGACCACTTTCCCCTTCCCTTCATTGACCAAATGTTAGAAAGGTTAGCAAAACATAGTCACTATTGTTTCTTAGATGGCTATTCCCCGGCTACAACCAAATTCACATAGCACCCGAAGACCAACAAAAGACCACATTTACATGTCCTTATGGAACATTTGCTTATCGTCGTATGCCTTTTGGGTATCATGCAATGCACCCGCTACTTTTCAACGTTGCATGATGAGCATATTTTCGACATGGTAGATAAGTTTCTTGAGATTTTTATGGATGATTTTTTTGTGTTTGGGTCTTCTTTTGATGAGTGTTTGCATCACCTCACTTGTGTGATGATTAGGTGTAAGGAAAAGAATTTGGTCTTGAATTGGGAAAAATGTCATTTCATGGTTAACTCAGGCATTGTTCTAGGGCATATCATCTCGGAAAAGGCATAGAAGTAGACAAAGCTAAGGTAGATCTCATTCAACACTTGCCTCAACCTCGTTCTGTGAGGGACATCGATCATTTCTAGGCCATGCGTGATTTTACCGCCGATTCATCAAAGACTTGAGAAAATTTCACGACCTTTGTGCAATCTTCTTGCAAAAGATGTTGCATTTGTCTTTGATGATGCTTGTAAGGAAGCATGGGAGCAACTGAAGGCTCTCCTTACATCTGCCCCTATAGTCAGACCACATGACTGGTCATTACCATTTGAGATTATGTGTGATGCGTCTGACTATGTTGTAGGAGCTGTTTTGGGCCAACGAGTAGACAAACTTCCTTATGTGATCTACTATGCTAGTAAAACACTTAATGATGCTCAACTGAATTATTCCACAACCGAGAAAGAGTTGCTAGTTGTTGTGTTTGCATTAGATAAGTTTAGATCTTATTTGATAGGGTCTAAGGTCATCATTTATTCTGACCATCTTTGCACCGAGATATCTTTTGTCTAAAAAATATGCTAAGGCTCGTCTAATTCGATGGATACTCTTGTTACAAGAGTTTAACCTCGAAATTCGAGATAAGAAAGGGTCGGAGAATGTTGTTGCCGATCACTTGTCTAGGTTGAATGTCGAATCCTTTGATGAATCTGTGCTAATTAGGGGAATCATTCTGATGAGCAATTGATGCTTGTGTCTCGAAATGCCATGGTTTGCTGATATTGTGAACTACCTTTACTGGGTAGAATGCCCTTGCATTGGTCTAAACAAGACCGTTCTAAGTTCTTGGTGAAGTTAAACACTTCCTTTGGGATGACCCATATTTGTTTAAGTACCGCCAAGACCAAATCATTAGGAGATGTGTCCCCACTCAACAAAGGGACGTCATCTCTTTTTGTCATGACCATGCATGTGGAGGCCACTTTAGTGCCAAGAAAACTGCTGCAAAGATCTTGCAAAGCGGTTTCTATTGGCTAACACTCGTTTAAGGATAGCCATGCTTTTGTGCTGTTGCTTGTGACCGATGCTTTAAATTAGGAAGTATCTCTAAGAGAGACATGATGCCCTTACAACCCATTTTGATTGTTGAGCTGTTTGATGTTTGGCGTATTGATTTCATGGGTCCATTTCCTAACTCGAAGGTAAGTTATACATTCTTGTTGTCTGTTGATTATGTCTCTAAGTGGGTAGAGGCCATTACATCCAAAACCAACGACCATAAAGTTGTTCTTTCTTTTCTTAAGGAGAACATTTTCTCCGTTTTGGAACCCCTAGAGCAATAATCGGTGATGGAGGTAGTCATTTCGCAATAGACCCTTTGAATCACTAGTGCGCAAGTATGGAATCACTCACAAGGTCGCAACACCTTACCATCCTCAAACCAAAGTGGCCAAGTGGAAGTTTTAATAGGGAAATTAAGCATATCCTTGAGAAGACTATCAATCCTTCTAGGAAAGATTGGTCTTTGCGCTTAAATGATGCTTTATGGGCCTATAGGACTGCATACAAGACTCCCATTGGGATGTCTCCTTATGAGACTTGTGTACGGAAAAGCATGTCATCTACCATTGAGTAAGAACACCGTGCATCTCTCGGGTCATGTGAAGAAATTGAATTTTGATCTTGATAAAGTCAGGTACCCATAGGAAACTTCAACTCAATGAGTTAGAAGAATTGAGAAATGATGCATATGATAGTGCCAAAACGTACAAACATAGGATGAAAGTGTTTCACGACAAGCGCATCTCATGCAAGTCCTTCACACCAGGTCGAAAGTTTTATTGTACAACACTCGATTGCATTTGTTTCCGTGAAAGCTACGTTCTCGATGGTCGGGACCATTCTTGGTACGTCACTGTTTTTCCCCATGGAGTCAGAGAAGTTGAAAACCCAGCAACCAAGAACATCTTCAAAGTCAATGGTCAAAGACTGAAACCATTTTTGTCTTGCCCCTTGGTTGTTTGCTTTCAAAGCATTCATCCTCCTTTGGTTTAGCAACATCCTTGTACATCCGGAAATCTCTTCCTTTTCTTTATTTAACATAGTTCTCTTGGTATGTGACTTTTTGAATTCTTATTATCTGTTGACACATTGAGGACAATGTTTGATTTAGGTTTGGGGGTACATGCATTTGCATATAGAGTTTTTAGTCTTTCTTTTCAAAAAAAAAAAAAAAACCCAAAAATTTTCAAAACTCTTTGTAAATATGTACATAAAGACCTCCAACTTTTAGAGATTTTAGAGTCACTAACATGCTTCTAGCTATGTTTACATAGAGAGTCCGACCGAAATAACGAGAACTTGAAGTACTTGGAGAACACAATCGGGTTTCTTAGTTGATTAGAGCGTTAAAGTTGGATTTAACCATACCGAGGGCGAATTAGGTGTTGTTTAGATATTCGGTGAGTAGAATTGTGATCACCCATAGTGGAGACTACCCATTTTACATCAAGCGAGGTACCGACATTCACTCTTTGTGACTTTCTATAAAAGTTGTTAGATTGTGTTTCACCGTACGTCAATTCCGGGTAGGAATGGTGAGCTACCCAACTTTTAGCACCACTTTCAGCACTATTTTTGATCTCTTGAGTGCTAATTTCGTCAATCATGAGGGTGACGTTTAAAGATGAAAACTACTTCTAAATATCGATTTGCCGTTAGCATCACTCTCTCTCTCAATCAACAGAATCCATAAACACATCAACGCGGCCAAGCGAGCATCATCGTAATATTTGAAGAAAAGTTGAAATAGTCCAAGGTTTACGTGCAACAAAGAAAAGAAAAGAAAATAGGATGAGAATTAGTGAAGTTTATGAAATCAAGGCAATACAAGTTTTATTGTTTTATTGTTATTTTCATTTCATGTATATTCAACAAAAAAAAAAAATGTTTGTCAAGTTTTTGTGAAGTTCAAAAGTTCGTCATCAACATCCGAAGACCGAAGATGTTTCTATGAATGCTGAGAGAGTGATATTAATTGCCGATCGGGTGAGAAGGTAAGTGAGTACTCCCACCCTTGCTAATGGTTGATTTCCTTTCTTAGAGATCATCGAAAAAGATTCTTTTTGTCAACACTGTGGGAGTCTGAGGAAATCATTTCGGAAGGTTATCCTTCTTACCTTCAACGTGTGCGGATTTCTCTCTTTATTCCCGCTGCACACATGAGAGACTAAAAAAGCGATCTTTTTGAGTGCAATTATCATAAAACCCTAATGGTGAGGCGAAGTCGAGGCTTATGATCACAATCGAATCCGAATTCTTTCATATGGTATGGTTACTTCTCGTCAAAGACTTAAGGATGAGAATGCGTTCTTTGGTAGTTCTAACTTCGTGTTACTAGCATGCAGAAATTCTATGTCCTCATAGCTCCTTGGATGCTTGAGACTCTTTTACACTCGAAGTTGGAGAGGGTTTTGTGGGTACACCTCCGGTAAACCCTCACGAGACTACAACTCGTCCACTAGGGACACCTAGGGGTTTAAAGGCTTAGTGCATACGCTAAATGCATTCGAGAGACCTGCGACAGGGGTATAGTTAGGATTTCTTAATTTCTGTTTCACTTGAGGACAAGTAAAATTCAGGTTTGGGGGTATTTGATGAGTGCCAAATATTGCATATTTATACACCTTTTTATTGGCATTTAACTCATCTTTTGTACTCAGAAATCAGGATATTATCCCAGCATTCTCGTATTTTCTTTGTTTTCAAGAATAAATATTTTTACTAATTAATTTTGTGTTTTTAGGTAGTAAATAAAGCTCGTAGAAATTGAGGAGCCAAAGAGCGAGAAAAATTGGAGGCGAGCGTCTATGGAGCAAAAGCCAAAGCCGCGCGCGCATCGGTTGCAACCCAACAAGGAGCAACCCATCTACAAGATATGGGCTTGAGCTATCCAAGACCCGACCCATCACCCGATCCGAGTCCGTTCCTTCCGAGCCGTTGAGATCTCCATCTTATGCATCCAACGGTCGCTCCGTCCTTCCCATCAACACTCGATGTTCCCGCTCAACACCAAAACAGCCTGATTCTCTCTGAGCCGTTGAGATCTCCATCTTATGCATCCGACGCTCGCTCCACCCTTTGCATCGTCTTCCTGCTACACCCGCTTCACAACGAATCCACCTACACCTATACCCTATCGACCCAATTCATTTTCTCTTCCATCTTATCTTTCTTCTCCCCCGACACAAACTCAGAAGCCCTTACCTTCTTCTTCTCCTCCCATACCAGTGCAGAGATCATCATCACCACCACCCTATCTCCTGTCAACGCCATCACCACCACCCTACCACCTGTTCCGCCACTCTATCTCGAGATTATCTCTATCATAGCTTCTCCTTACCCTAGAAGCTAGGTTAGAGATAATTGGAGATTAGGGTTTTCTCCAACAACCATGCATGGTCGATTCAGAGACAAGACAAGGGAGAAAAGAGGTTTGGGTTCCGTTCACGCAGTGATGTTAGAGTGTTGTGAGATATATAAGTTGTTGTTCTTCATGAGAGAGTTTGGTTTTTGACACAAGCATGTTTTAGGGTTTAGTTTTTGTAACTCAATTTGAAGTCTTTTTATTCTCTCGTATAATGTTCTAAATCACTTGACTAGGGTGTAGAGCTAACCCTTAATTTTATATTGATTTAACTTCTATTCAATTTATGTTCTTGATGTGTGTATTGATTTAGGATAATTAGCTAATTGTTGAGCAAATTTTCTGTGATTGGTTGTACTGTAAAAAGACAACCAATACTAGGGATAATTTGTGAATTCAATTAGCCAAATTTCCATCTGAGACCTTCAAGGGAAGGTAAAGAACACAAATAGAGTTAGGATACCTTAGTATAGGATTAAGTGGTGAGTTCAATCACCCTAGTACCACAACAATCACGATTACAACATCTTTGCTTGTCATTACCTTAGTTTAGAGTCACCTGTCACCATTCCAACTTAGTCGTTTGACAAACAAACCATTATTGTGTTACACTTACTAGAAATCGTTAAGAGAAGCTCTTAGATCACTTAAGCATACTCCATTTCTCTCGTGGATCGACTCGTGCTTGCCCTTGCCTCCAATAGGCATGTGCACTTAGGTTTAACGTAGGAAAGCTCTTTTACTGACCTACCAAGTTTTTAGCGCCACGCCGGGGAACCGGTAGTGTGCCCCGTTGTTCATTAGCTTACTTCACCGATTTCATTTATCCTTGTATATTTGTGTAAAACCTACCTTGTTTACCATCTCGTTGTTAGTGTAACTTAGTTATTTCAACCATCCTTGTATATTGTTGTTATTCGCACCATTGCCCCGTAAAATATTGCATATTTTAGCTCATTGTCTCTTATCAAATCTGTAGATGTAGCCGTAGTTTAATACTAATTTCGTGTTGTATTTAGCTTCTCTAGTTAACTTTTGATTTTAAGTTGCATACATGATCGCATTTAGTTAGTCAGAATCGTAATATTCATCTCACTAGCATAGCTTGCATCATTGACTACCGAAGCTTGTTAGTTTGTTATACCTCGTAGCCCCCGTGGAATAGCTTGTTGCATTCTATAGCTTAGTATAATCCAGCTCTTTATAAAATTTGCATTTGGTTCATCTCAGTGCACCTTATCTCACTCCTTTGCGTGCTCTGTCTTTCATCACTACATTCACTTGCATGGTCCATAGTATCACCGCACTTTCTGTTATTATTGTTATCCCGTGGCTCAATTTTCAGCTTATGCCTAGCTCTAAATTTTGCCATAGCATTAGTGTTCTCTTGCTTCAAACCGTGCAAGTTTTGAAAATCGAAACTCTCACTTGAGTAGCAGGTGTACTTGTAGTCTTTGTTGTACAACCAAGGAGGAGGAGAAGATAAAGCGATTGAGCTTATGGAATTGCCTAAACCCAGTTTGATACTGGTGGTATTGTACTCTAAACCCCATTTCTGTCCTGTGTTGTGTGCATGAGCCGTAATTTCTT
>JAJJWW010003888.1:0-14132 GCA_023531295.1 Papaver armeniacum
CTTAATATTTCTTATTTTACATCAACAACATAAAGCACAGTTTGTTTCTGAGTGGTGGCCAGGATTGATTCTGGGCAAAGATAAATCTACGGTCGTGGTTCTCCAGACCACACCCCTTGCCCGCACGTGCGCCAAGGCTTTTAATGTACGTGGTCCTTCGGTCGTTTCCTAGGGCTGCTCAACAAACCCTGACCCACAGTTGGTTCTTAGTCTTCTTCCTGTTGTTCATGGGAATTTTCGCCTAGATTTTGAGATTTGGTTTAGTTCGGTTGCAAGACTTCGGATTGGCTCTGTCTCTCGGATCAGTCGGTGGTGCATTTCAGAAATTAATGGGTCGCAATTGATTTCGAATCAGTATCATGTTGAATTTCAGTGAGTCGTATCCGTTGGTTCTCTCGATTACTGAAATACGAGGTTTTCGTTTGTTGTTTGTGTTTTAATTTCACTTTGGTTGTATGTAATTTTTGTTTAATTTGATTTTGGTTGATTATTTGTATGTAATTTTTGAATCGATCGAACAGGATCCGTGCCATGGCGAAATTAATTTTGGTTGATTGGACTCAGGGTTTCCGCCGATTTTGACCTAATTGGTCGGCAATCAGTGTTCCTCGTCATTTGCTTATTAACCCGATTACGTCCCGTCATGATGCATAGCCGCTTTGTGAATTTATTTACTTTTTTTCCCCGTCTCATGATTACAATCTCCGAGGTTCTTTTGGCCTTTCATTTTCCTTTATGTAATAAATTGATCGGTTTCAATCTTAATTCGTGTGGTATATGATTAATATCTACGAGGCGCTTTCATTTTTCCAATCCCTTGATTGTCTTGGCATTGAAAGAATGAGGAGGTTCACACCATATAAAGGTCGCTTGATTTTTCAAAGGCACCTCACACTCAAAACTCGCATTTACTAAGCCATCTACCTCCATCTTCCCTCTCACTCGAAATTCTCGACCACGTAATTCCGTGTGTGTAGCTTTTGCAGAGCATGTCGTAAGTTTGTTGCTACGAGGATATGTATTAATATTAAGGGATATTAGCATGAGTTCAAATTGGTTTTAGGTTTTTTCTGTTGAATTTCTGTTCTACTGTTTCAATTATGAAGATCAATGTAAAATTCAAATTGGATAAGGGCGTACTGTTTTAGGTTTTTGCAGCATTTACAGGCCATCTACCTCCATCTTCCCTCTACTGAAATTCTCAGCCACGGTAATTCCAGGTGTGTAGCTTTTGCAGCATGTCGTAAGTTGTCGTAGTTTGTTGCTACAGGGATATGTATTAATATTAAGGGATATTAGCATGAGTTCAAATTGGTTTTAGGTTTTTTCTGTTGAATTTCTGTTCTACTGTTTCAATTATGAAGAAACTCGCCCTGAATTTTAAGAAATAACGGCACGGGCCATGATGCTGGTTCATTTTTAATATATCGTATAATTTGTGTCCCGAATACTTATCAAATCCTTATGATTTAATATTTGTTTGCCATAAAAATAGTTAGGATTTTCCTCTCTTTTACTTTGTTTTTTCCTTTAATATTTTACCGTGGAGATTTGCTCAAACGAAAGAAATATAATCTTAACTTCCAGACACTTTTTATTTAGGTCCATTGCTTATAATGAGATAATGCTCTACATGAACATGGAAATTTAAATATTTTTTGAAAATATGTCGTCAGCAGCGCTCATCTCAGTGAAATCAAGTAATCAATATCGTCCATAAAAGTCTCCACATGCTCCTATTTCGCTCCCGCTGACTCATGTATCATGGTCATGTTGTCGATCCTCCAAATAGGCGAGAGAATAGTATTTTTTTGCATCGAACGAATGATACAAACTATCCAATGTGACACGATTTTCCTATAATTTTTCAACACCCATTAGATGATAATGTTTAAAATGTGTACCCATTACCTTTTCGAAGGGATTGTATATATGAGAACCTCTCGCCATTAAATCTTCAACGAGTATTGTGCCCAACAATTCGTCTTAACGAAGGCTTTAGTAACTTCAAAAGTCTTGGACATTTTGTCACTTCAGTATGTTCATACCTTCACTTGGAATACAATCATGGCACACATTACCTCATAAAGAACCTTGAACACATATTGTACTCCATGATCCTATTTCAAATTAATAGATTGTCAATAGATCCTTTACCAAAAGTTGACATATTCTACGTTGAATATTTATAAAAAAAAATTATGGTATTGTGGATCGTTGCTAAAAAATATTCTAAGTTGACATATTGTACTCCATTATCCTATTTTTAGATATTTATAAAAAACTATCAAATTTCAATATATTAATACCTATATATGAGTAGTTGGAGCACTTATATGTTCAGCTACTTTACTTTCCTGGGTTGGTTCTTCACGTAAACCTTCATGATCATAAATATCTTGATTTGATGTTGTTGCACCAACAAATTCAATGATAATGATTTATTCTAATGATTATCAAACTAATCTATTAACTTAACTAATTATATTTAACCACTAAACATGATTAGTAAGGGTAGATTAGGAATTAGATAAAATGCTTAGATAAGGGGTGACCCCGATTTGATATTTAAATCCGAGTTTTGTCTTTTTCCTCTATCCCCAATTAGTTCTTTTATCCCCAATTGCGCGTTCTTTTTAAAGCGGGATGTTGAGAAAAGGTATGGAGCTATAATTATTGGTCAGCCATAGATTTTGATCCGTTGGAACTCAAGTTCCTTTGGTGCAGAATTAACTTACTTTTTCGCAGTTGGAGTCAGCATACTAGCAAAAGATTGGTCTGAGCTTGGTCCACCGGTATATATCTGATGTTGTTAGCCAGTCTATTTAACGAGGTAATAATAATGAATATATAGTATTCTTTATTTATGGAAGTAGTGGCAATGGAAAAGCTTATATTTGGAACACTATAACTGGTTTTACGGGCAAACTCCAAGGTTGTGTCGGCTGTTGAATCGCCCGCTATGTTGCACGGACACGCCTAGAAAGATGTCGTAACCGTGTCGGACACATAATCGGGCACGACACGCCATGGACACGCCACATCACGTGTCGGCGTAAAAATCGACATTTGACACTTTGCGGACACTATTTGGACACTTTTGGACACACCATAAATGATTAATTTTGGTATGGAAAATAAAAATAAATTAAATGCGAAGCTAATTTAGTCATCTTTTTGTCAAATCCAAACATTATTTATGAAAAACTTGATCAAAATGTTATTATTATTAATTTTATTTGTTGAAAAATAAAAATAATTATTATTTTGTGTAGATTGTCGTAGAATCTCATTTTAATGATGTGTGTAATACATATAACGTGTCCCAGTAACCAACATTTTTGAGATTTGACGTGTCCCCGTAACTGCATGTCGTGTCGTAAATGCTGTGTCTCGTGTCCGTGTCTCAGTGCAACATAGATGCGTCCAGGCATAACATCACTATTGCTTCTCGAAAAAGAGACAACACATTCTCGGTTCAACGTCGATCTTGCATGAGCAAAACATTTTCCTTAATCTACATAATTTTACCTATATTGTTACATATTTAACATGTGTTTGTTCAAAACATCTTAAAAACTTGGGGACTTTTCTAGAACGCACAATTGGGATATCAAAACTAATTGGGGATAGAGGAAAAAGACAAAAATTGGATCCAAATATCAAATCAGGGTCACCCCTTATCTAAGTATTTTTAAATCATAATCTACCCTCACTAATCAGGTTTCGTGTTTAATAATAATTAGTAAAAATCTTAAGTATTTGTTAAATGATTAGTATGTATTTGTATTTGGGTGAGTGAGATGAGAGTAGAAAGATGGAAACAAAATTTGAGAGGGAATTTTTTTTGGTGAAAGTGGAGGATGATTGTGAAGAGAGAATTGTTGCTAAGAGGTTGAAAATTTGATTTTTTTTCTTTGAATCCACCATTGTTGCAGCTGAAATAGCTCGGTGTCGGCATTGTATTCAACCGAAAAAACCATGCCGGCATTTGTTGGAAATTTTCATAAATGTTTGCCACTATCCCAGGGCGTAGTCGAGTTAATTCAAAACCTTTTTTTTTTTTGGTTTTAATCGAGTCCACTGCCAAGCACGATCGGTTAATTCTCGAGCATGCTTGGTACCTATGCTAGGCATAGTATGTTGCTAAAATGTCTATGCTGGCACATAATGAAAAATATCCGAGAAAATTGACTTTTTTTCACTTGACTACCGGCATTGATAGATTTATATCGAGCATGCCGGCATTTAGTTCCGGTATTGAATTCATCACTTCCGACATGTTCCTCATCACTTCCGGCGATGTAAATTTTTTATTTCCTGCATGGTCTTCATCACTTCCGGCGTGGTCTTCATCACTTCAGGCATGGTCTTCATCACTTCCAGCGTGGTCTTCATCATTTCCGACATGGTCTTCATCGTCTCAGGCGTGGTCTTCATCACTTCAGGCGTGGTCTTCATCACTTCGAATTTGAAAAAAATAAATCGTTTTCAAAGTGAGGAGCCGTGGAGAGAAGAGAAGAGAATTTGAAGCGGAGTAGGGAAAATTTAGAATTTGAAAGGGAATGGGGAACATTTGGGTTTCAAAGCTTTAACCCTAAAAGAGATTAATAAGAAGTGGAGATGGAAATGGGGATATGATTTTGTTTTTGATTTTTAGTTTTTTGATTTTTATTTTGAGGGAAGGGTACTTTAGTATTTTGCTCCCAAAAACACCCCTTATGCAGACACTATTGGTTGGGGAAGTAATTCATATCCCCCAATTGTGGGTTCTTTTCTAGATTCCGCTCCTTCCACCCTTTTTAGCCCTCTAGGACCTCAATACCCACATGGTCTGTTTTGTATGGACCATATATTTCGTGTTGGGTTCACATGAAAACTTTGACCTTACACCATAATACTTCGTGTCCAAGGATAAGGAGTGAAGACTTTTTTTTGTTAATGGTTTGGAATAGTAGTCCTTAACTCTTTCAAGGAGTTATTATTGGCAACTACGAAGAACCCCTAAATCCGCAATGAGAGGAAATATACCAACCATGAGACCACTTAGAACCCCTAAATCCGCAATGAGAGGGAACATATCAACCATGACCACTGGATGGTTCAAGACATGGCCGGTACAAAAGGAAAGAGAAGAGACAAAGACTGAAAGACACCACGGGGTAGCGCGTGAATCGTGAGTCGTGCCTTCCTTCTGTTCCTTTATCCGACTTCGATAACTCCCATACGGATATCCAAAATTTTACACGTTTCAAAAAGAGAGAGAAAAATAAAGTGATGCCACATAAACCTAGTTTGATTTAAATATAAAATCCAATTGGGGGCCATGACATTTTATTTGTACCCCAAAATTTTCAGGGGCGTATTCATCGGATTATGAAAATACTGTTTTACCCTTGACTTTTTTCTTTTTTTTTCTTCAAATAACGATTCTAATTAATGACCTTCAAAGACAATAATGACTTTAAGGGTCGTCATATACATAATAAAAACAATAACGACCCTTCCAAAGTGTCGTCAGGGAATTGACCTTTATATGACGACTCCAAACTGTCGTACATTTCCGCCATTAATGACTCTTCGAAGAAGATAACGACTCTTTTATAAGAAATAACGACTGTTACCAAAGATATATCGTAACAGTCGCTTGGCCAAACTTGACATCCAAATGTTTGATGTAATAACTCACATGAGTATTTATGCCAAACCAACTATTTTTCCCAACCAACGTCCCTTCCCTATATATGTCTTATTCGCATTTCTACAAATAGGATTAGGGGAGGAAAAATCATTCATCAACTCCCCAGGCCGATCTTTTGAGGCCCAGCTCAAATGAAGCTTCATTATGACCGAGGGACTTCCAACTTGTAAGAACGGTTTCATCGGGGTGCTAGGCCGGATCGCAACTTGGAGGAATGAAGCTTCATTCGCTTGGCCAAACTTGCAAATTGCAAGATGAGGCTTCACGTGCTTGGCCAAACCTGCAAATTGCAAGAGTGAAGCTTCATCACTGGGACTTACACAATTGGCGCATGAGGATGAGCCAACTGATGAAAAACCAACTATTTTTCCCAACCAACGTCCCTTCCCTATATATGTCTTATTCGTGATTTCTACAAATAGGATTAGGGAGAAAAATCATTCATCAACTCCCCGAGGCCAGATCTTGCCGAGGCCTAGCCCAAATGAAGCTTCATTATGACCGAGGGACTTCCAACTTGTAAGAATGAAGCTTCATGTGCTAGGCCGGATCGCAACCTGGAGGAATGAAGCTTCACTCGCTTGGCCAAACTTGCAAATTGCAAGATGAGGCTTCACGTGTTTGGCCAAACCAAGAATTGAAAGAGTGAAGCTTCACTCACCAGACTTACACAACCGCGCATGAGGATGAGCCAATCGATGCCAAACCAACTATTTTTCCCAACCAACGTCCCTTCCCTATATATGTCTTATTCGCATTTCTACAAATAGGATTAGGGGAGGAAAAATCATTCATCAACTCCCCGAGGCCGGATTTGCCGAGGCCTAGCCCAAATGAAGCTTCATTATGACCGAGGGACTTCCAAACTTGTAAGAATGAAGCTTCATCGTGCTAGGCCGGATCGCAACTCGGAGGAATGAAGCTTCACTCGCGTGGCCAAACTTGCAAATTGCAAGATGAGGCTTCACGGGCTTGGCCAAACCTGCCAATTGCAAGAGTGAAGCTTCACTCAGCTGGGACTTACACATTGGCGCATGAGGATGAGCCAACCGATGCCAAACCAACTATTTTTCCCAACCAACGCTCCTTCCCCTTATATATGTCTTATTCGCATTTCTACAAATAGGATTAGGGAGGAAAATCATTCATCAACTCCCCGAAGCCGGATTTGCGAGGTTTCCAGCCCAAATGAAGCTTCATTATGACCGAGGGACTTCCAACTTGTAAGAATGAAGCTTCATCGCTAGCAAATGGACGCAACTGAGGAACGGAAGCTTCACTCGCTTGGCCAAACTTGCAAAATTGCAAGATGAGGCTTCACGTGCTTGGCCAAACCTGCAAATTGCAAGAGGAAGCTTCACCTGCAATTGGGGACTTACACAAGTGGCGCATGAGGACGAGCCAATTGATGCCAAACCAACTATTTTTCCCAACCAACGCCCTTCCTATATATGTCTTTATTCGCATTTCTACAAATAGGATTATGAGGAAAAATCATTCATCAACTCCCCGAGGCCGGATCTTGCCGAGGCCTAGCCCAAATGAAGCTTCACAGACCGGTGACTTCCAACTTGTTAAGAATGAAGCTTCATCGTGCTAGGCCTAGGACGCACTTATAACGGAAATTTGTTGAACCCAATCAAATACATTTAAGCTACCTAAGCACTTTTTTTTGAAGATCCTAATTATAATTTGTTCGCCATTTGAAAAGGAAATTATTTATTAGTCGTCTTGAGAATGAAAAAGCTGCAAAGGGTGTTCATTCCAATATTATGAATTATCCTTTTGTAGCAGCACATAATTAACATAGTCAATTACTACTCATCAAAACTTAAATATTAATTAGTATAAGTATTTTATTAATTAGTATAAGTGATTTGTCGAGTTTATTTTAACATTAGAATGATCAACCACGTTTTATACTTTATAATATAACGTTACACATTTTGTGGCGTTACGAAAGCACAGTTTGTTTCTGAGTGGTGGCGGGATTTATTCGGGCAAAGATAAATCTACGTGTCGTGGTTGTGCGAGACCACACCCATAACCCGCACGTGCGCCAAGGCTAACTTTGCCTATATGAGTGGTGGTCGGGATTTATCCTTGGCAAAGATAAATCAAAGGTCGTGATCCTGCGTGCCACACCCTACAAGTCGCACACGTGGTGTTCATTCCAATATTATGAATTAAAAATGAATACTCAAGTCAAGATATTGAATTTTAAAAATTATAACGGGAGGTTCGAACTCATGACCTATTGTGTCATAAGAGTGACCTCTAACCATTGTTCCACCTTGCTTGGAATTGATAAAAGATAAATCAATGTTGGTTATTTGTTCAACTTAAATATTAATTAGTATAAGTATTTTATTAATTAGTATAAGTGATTTGTCTAGAGAGAACATAAATCTATGGTTATGGTTTGTTCAACTTAAATATTAATTAGTATAAGTGTTTTGTTAATTCAGGAAAACATTAATTTCTCATGATAAATGATTTATTAATTTTACATCATAAATATCCCTTAATTAATATTAATACATATCTCCATCAATAAGTAATATTTTGACAAAAATTATTTCAATAGATATTAGTGGTGGTGGTGGTAGTAGAGGAAGAAGTAAGTGGTGGAAGCTGATGGAATGTGTTACAAAGTGGTGGAGGCGGTAACATTAGTTTTGTGGAAGAAATAGCGGGTATTGGATGGTTTTTAATGGGGTGGTATTAGTTTTCTTTTTGAATCAAAAATAATAAAAAAATTTACATGATGGGTAACATTGTATTGTGAAAAGTATAGTTGGTTGTTTTGACACGATCAAAAAGGCGGATAAAAAAATACTTTTGGGATGATACCAAATCATATAAGACAAAATGGTTGTTTTTGGTGCCACCACTATCTTTAGTAGTCAGACGCATGATTTTACGATATTAACAAAAAACATATAGTTGAATAAATTAATTGACGACCTAAGTTTGTTAAATCTAAACTTTATACATGACGTGTGGGATTAAAAGTTATAAGTGCGCCCATATTCTACGAGGGATGGAAAATGGTGGTGGTGGAGAAAGAAGTAATATCTGGTGGTTTGTAATCGGCGGTTTGATGAGTAAGTAATTATTATGTTAATTATGTGCTGCTACAAAAGGATAACACTATAAATTATAAATGTGGTTGATCGTCTTAATGCTAATATAAACTCAGTTAAAATACATGAAAATTAAGAAGAAGAAAAAAACATTTGGATGTCACGTTATATAATAAATAACACAAAAACTACATATTTAGTATCAAGGTTTCTCCCATTCAATAGATAAATCTAAGGTTGTATTGAGATCCCGTAAGCATAGGGCGAGTTGGTCTTGGATTTCTGAATGATAATGAATATAATAAAACGCTCCTCGGTTTGTCCAATGAAAACCGAAACCTCTAAAAAAATAATCAATCGAACAACACTTAGATGGAACGCATCACTACTAAAGTGTAAACTTCTCACAATTGCTACATATCGTGAAATTTCTACAAATTAATCTGGTGATTTCCTCCTACCGTTGCGGGGCATGCAATTAAATATCTAATAGTGATTTTAAAGGTATTTAATAATTATAAAATTCTCTTATAAGTTTTGTTTATGCAAGTACTAGATCTTAACCCGTGCCGTAACGGCACGGGATGCTTTGTCTCTAATACGATATTGTTCTCATTCCTCTTTCTTCATTTTTTTTCGTGAGTAATTATTTTGATATTCAAATAGGTTTTGGGAAACAAAATGGGTTACCCGATCTTTTATTTTTTACTAAAGCATGTTATTCCAATTTATTATTTGACAGAGTAATAATGTTGTGCCAACATGAAAAAAATAAAAAATACAAGTAAATAAAAATTTTCCTCATTTATTGTTCCATCATACCATAATTTCAAATTTCAAAATAATATTTCATCTAACGGTACATATACCTAAACCTGCAATCCAACTCCATGATGTTTATGAATACATTTTTCCAAATTATTGATAACTAAGGTTCTAAGGAGGAAGCAAAACCCATAATATTTTCCTACTATGGATAAACACTATTTATTTATTTTTTTGCAAATGTGGGAGAGTTATAAAAATGAAGAACCCTTTGGCGATTGGAAGGCTGAGATATACACATGTGAGTTGAAAAAATAAACTTATAATAGTAAATCAAAACATGTGTAAGATTCTTTATCAATCATATTGATAACATAAAATTGAAGAAATTCGTGGATAAAAAGATTTCACACCAACTATGCAAAGTAGTGCATGAATGACGTTCTCACATCTAGTGTTACTCAAGTAATTTGGAGTTTTAAAGAGCATAGTCATATTGATATTTGTATCTACATAAATTCAACTAACCTTCCGAAGAAAATTATTAGTTTCAAGGTAGAGACGACACAAACTTATGTCGCCTTCAATGTATACAACACACAATCGGGTTTAATCGGCCTTGAGATTAAACAAATACCCCAACATTATTCAAATAATGTCTACAAATACGGGATCGAAACAAATTGCTAACGGGAAAAATGAGAGACTAACATCAGTCCTCAAAGAAAATACCTATATGTATCAAAGTTTGTTAACCAAACATGTATTCAAATTAAAAAGTCATCAACTTAACACAAAAATATAAAAGAACCCAAGTTAAATCAATACTTGCATAAACAAACTTATAAAAAGAATTTGTAATTATTAAATACCTTTAAAATCACTATTAGAGATTTAATTGCATGCCTCGTTAAAAACTACGGTAGGACGAAATCACCAGCATTAATCAGAAATTTCACCTGTATATGTAGAAATCAGAGAAGTTTACACTGGTGGTGATGCGTTCCATCTAAGTGTTGTTCAACTGATTATTTTTTTTAGAAGGTTTCGGTTTTCATTGGAGAAACCGAGAGGGAGCGTTTCATTATATTCATTATCATTCAGAAATCCAAGACCAACTCGCCCTCTCGCTTATGGGATCTCAATACAACCTTAGATTTATCTATTGACTGAGAAACCTTGATACTAAATATGTAGTTTTTAGTGTTATTTATTATATAACGTGACATCCAAATGTTTTTTCTTCTTCTTAATTTTCATGTATTTTAAACCGAGTTTATATTAGCATTAAGACGATCAACAACCATTTCTAATTTATAGTGTTATCCTTTTTGTAGCAAGACATAATTAACATAGTCAATTACTACTCATCAAAACCGTCCAGTACCACAAACCACCAGATATCACTTCTTTCTCCACCACCACCATTTTCCATCCCTTGTAGAATATTGGGCACACTTATAACTTTTAATCCCACACGTCATGTATAAAGTTTAGATTTAACAAACCTAGGTCGTCAATTAATTTATTCAGCTATATGTTTTTGTTAATACCGAAAATCCTGCGTCATTTAACGGTTACCAAAGATAGCGATGGTACCAAAAACAACCATTTTGTCTTATATGATTTGGTATCATCCCAAAGTATTTGTTATCCGCCTTTTTGATCGTGTCAAAAACAACCAACTATACTTTTCACAATACAATGTTACTCATGTAAAAAATTATTATTTTTGATTCAAAAAGAAAAAACCAATACCACCGCCATTAAAACCATCCAAACCACTATTTCTTCCACCAAAACCAATGTTACCGCCTCCACCACTTAGTAACACCTTCCACCGCTTCCACCACTTTACTTTCCTTTACTACCACCACCACCACTAATATCTATTGAAATATTTTTTGTCAAAATTATTATTTATTGATGGAGATATGTATTAATATTAATTAAGGGACAT
Organism: Papaver armeniacum; assembly: GCA_023531295.1. Taxonomy (NCBI): domain Eukaryota; kingdom Viridiplantae; phylum Streptophyta; class Magnoliopsida; order Ranunculales; family Papaveraceae; genus Papaver; species Papaver armeniacum. The sequence goes on from JAJJWW010003888.1 coordinate 11,513, forward strand.
TTATGATGTAGAATTAATAAATCATTTATCATGAGAAATTAATGAGACATCAATTAATAAAATACTTATAATAATTAATATTTAAGTTGAACCATAACCATAGATTTATCTTCTAGACAAATCACTGCATAAATAAAACACTTATACTAATTAATATTTAAGTAATAAACAACCAATCGTTGATTTATCTTTCTATCAATTCCAACAAGGTGGAACAATGGTTAGGAGGCCACTCTTATGACACAATAGGTCATGAGTTCGAACCTCCCGTTATAATTTTTGAAATTCCATATCTTGACTTGAGTATTCATTTTTAATTCATAATATCGGGAATGAACACCACGCGGTGCGACTTGTAGGGTGTGGCACGGAGAACCACAAACTTTGATTTATCTTTGCCAAGGATAAATCCTGACCACCACTCAGATAGGCAAAGTTAGCTAAACTCTGCTTTATACTATTGATTTAACAAATCATGGAATATTGGGCACACTCATAGAATATTGGGCACACTTATAACTTTTAATCTCACACGTCATGTATAAAGTTTAGATTTAACAAACTTAGGTCGTCAATTAATTTATTCAACTATATGTTTTTTTGTTAATATCAAATCATGCTGTACGAACGTGTTACTAAAGATAAAGGCACCAAAAACAACCATTTTGTCTTATATGATTTGGTATCATCCCAAAAGTATTTGTTATCCGCTCTTTTGATCGTGTCAAGAACAACCAACTATACTTTTCACAATACAATGTTACCTCCGTCATGTAAAAATTTATTATTTTTGATTCAAAAAGAAAAACTAAATACCACCGCCATTAAAACCATCCAAACGCCACTATTTCTTCCACCAAAACTAATGTTACCGCCTCCACCACTTTGTAACACATTCCACCGCTCCACCACTTACTTCTTCTCTACTACCACCACCACCACTAATATTCATTGAAATAATTTTTATCAAAATTATTACTTATTTATGGAGATATGTATTAATATTAATTAAGGATATTTATGATGTAAAATTAATAAATCATTTATCATGAGAAATTAATGTTTCTAAATTAATAAAACACTTATACTAATTAATATTTAAGTTGAACAAACCATAACCATAGATTTATCTTCTCTCTAGACAAATCACTTATACTAATTAATAAAATACTTATACTAATTAATATTTAAGTGAACAAATAACCACTATTGATTTATCTTTTATCAATTCCAACCAAGGTGGAACAATGGTTAGAGGCCACTTTATGACACAATAGGTCATGAGTTCGAACCTCCCCGTTATAATTTTTAAAATTCAATATCTTGACTTGAGTATTCATTTTTAATTCATAATATTGGAATGAACACCACGTGTCAGGAACAGTGTGTGGCAATGCCTGAGGATCACACTTTGATTTATCTTGCCATGATAAATCCTCGACCACCACTCATATAGGCAAAGTTAGCCTTGGCGCACGTGCGGGTTATGGGTGTGATCTGCACAACCACGACCGTAGATTTATCTTTGCCCAGAATAAATCCTGGCCACCACTCAGAAACAAACTGTGCTTTATATTGTAGATTGATTTAACTTGGGTTCTTTTATATTTTTGTGTTAAGTTGATGACTTTTTAATTTGAATACATGTTTGGTTAACAAACTTTGATACATATAGGGTATTTTCTTTGTAGAATCGATGTTAGTCTCTCATTTTTCCCGTTATCACATTGTTTCGATCCCGTATTTGTAGACATTATTTGACTAATATTGGGGTATTTGTTTAATCTCAAGGCCGATTAAACCCAATGTGTGTTGTATACATTGAAGGCGAGGTGTCGGCTCTACCTTGAAACTAATAATTTTTCTTCTGAAGGTTAGTTGAATTTATGTAGATACAAATATCAATATGACTATGCTCTTTAAAACTCCAAATTACTTGAGTAACACTAGATGTGAGAACGTCATTCATGCACTACTTAGCATAGTTGGTGTGAAATCTTTTTATCCACGAATTTCTTCAATATTATGTTATCAATATGATTGAGAAAGAATCTTACACATGTTTTGATTTACTATTATAAGTTTATTTTTTCAACTCACATGTGTATATCTCAACTCTTCCAATAGCCAAGGGTTCTTCATTTTTATAACTCTCACATTTTGCAAAAAATAAATAAATAGTGTTTATCTATAGTAGGGAAAATATTATGGGTTTTTGCTTCACTCCTTAGAGCCTTAGTTATCAATAATTTCTGAACAAAAGTATTCATAAACATCATGGAGTTGGATTGGCAGTTTAGGTATATGTACTTGTTAGATGAAATATTCTTTTGAAGTTTGAAATTATGGTATGATGGAACAATAAATAGGGAAAAATTTTATTTACTCGTATTTTTTATTTTATTTTCATGTTGGCACAACATTATTACTCCGTCCGGATAATAAATTGGAATAACATGCTTAAGTAAAAAATAAAAGATCGTGTAACCCATTTTGTTTCCCAAAACCTATTTGAATATCAAAATAATTACTCACGAATAAAATGAAGCAAGAAAATGTGAACAATATCGTATTAGAGACAAAACATCCGCGTGCCGTTACGGCACGGGTTAAGATCTAG
>JAJJWW010003889.1:0-10283 GCA_023531295.1 Papaver armeniacum
TGATAGGTGTAGAATACACCGTTTTTACTATATAGAGTTTATGCTTTCTTTGCTATTTTTCGTGTGAATTATGTATCTTATGTGTGAATTTGAGTTATTAGGTGCTCGGGAGTCGCACGGAGGAAAAGAAGAAGGAATCACCCAATTTGAGCCAAAAGGGCGAAAAGGTCATTTTACAGGAGATTGATATATGGAGCCCAGCCAAGGTTAAGGGGCAACCCAATATGAAAGATTACTAAATGCACCCGTCCTACACATTCAGGGCACCCATCAGCTCTACCTAACCCTAAAGGGCCTAAACTCGAGAGTGTTTCTCTCAAGCATTTTGCACATCTGAAGTAAAGGAGGAACAATGGCTGCGCAGCAGCTTCTACTAAAACCAAAAGCTGAAATTTAGAGATAAATCGAGAAAATGAGGTGATGAAAGTGAAATTCAGAGCTACAGATTTGTTGTTGAAAATTGATGAAGACACAGAGCAGGCAGATGGATCTATGGATTAATTTCAGAGATGAGAGACTGAGAAGAACTGGGTATGTATTGAAGGATTTGATGTTACATCCGTGAATAAGAGAATCGAGTCGAAGGGGGGTTTAGAGCAGATTCGAGTTCTGAAATGATTGGCAGAGTTGATGGTGAGGATTAGAACAGACCAAGTTCGATAGAATGAAGTATGAATTTCAGATCGATTAAGAAGGGGTTTCAGTTGAATTAGGAATTGATAAAGCATCAGGAGAAGAAATTAGGGCTTGCTGTCGATTTAGGGTTGTTGATGTTCATGGAGATTGAAGTCTGAGAAATGGAGATAGTGAAGCAGATGATGATGGCAGCTGTGCAGGTGCAGTGGTTATGATTTTGATGGGTTTTGTCTGCCAGTAATGGTGTTATCTCGAATGGGTTCGATTGAGCTTGAGAGTATGAATTGCAGTATTGGAGTAGTTACCAGGTTTTGTAGTGGTGCTGTTATGAGGCTGTGCTGCAATGAAAGTTACAGGGGAGTTAATGGTGCTGAATTGGCAGTGAGTTGGTGGCTCAGGTGGTTTTGAGTTGAAGTTATAGGACTGAGACACAAATGGTTGGTGTTGTGATGGCTTGAGCTTACTCAGGGAGAGAAGATTCAGAGGAGCTGCCATTGTGAAGATCACAGGCAGAATTTGAAGATAAGTTGCCAGAGAAGAAGAATGATGCTGCTGTTGAGCCATGAAGCTGCAGGAGATGACATTGATGCTGTTGCGGTATTGCAGCTGAGCATTGTAGGAATTGCAGGCAAGGGAATGGCTCTTTAAGCAGTGTGCTCTGTCACAATTGGAGATAATGGATGTGAAATGGAATTGGTAAAGGCTAGTGCTGTTGATGCTGTAGCAGGATGCTGGTATTGTTGCTAATGGACTAAGCTACAGGAGTGAGTGTTGCTGTTGTGACAGGAGTTGAATGGAAGAACACTGATGCTGTGACTGGTTATGGGCTTGGTGCTGTAATAAGCAAACTATGAGACAGTGTGCCTGTGGAGCAGCTATTGGAGTTGGGATTGAGCATTACAGGGAGGTGTGTCTAGAGATTGCAGGAATTGAAGCAACTCAGGCTAGTTAAGCTGCTGAGCAAAGGATGCTTCTGCTGGTGGAGGTTAGGCACTGGTTGAGTTCATAAGGCTGTGCCATATTATGGAGTTGAAGCATCAGGAGATGGCAGGTCTGATTTTTCCAGAGAGCTGTGTCTGTGTGAATTGACAATAAGTGGACTGGCTTAGCTGCAATGGTTTGTGTGGTTATCGACAGGATTGCAGCTATGCCCTGGTGGTATTGCAATGTTGGCAGAATTGTGAATGGCTTACAAGGCAGAGATGGCTAGCGCTGAGAGGGAATGGTAGTCTAATAGAAATGGAGATTGAGATGAAGATGCTGGCAGCTTGGGTGTGAGGCAAGAGCTGTGCCATTGGTTGCAGGTTAAGATTTGGGCTCAATATTGCCTGTGGCTGTTGCCTGAATTGGTAGCTGAGTGCAAATGGAGGTTGATGTGTCGTGTGTGGTGGTAGCCAGTGTATTGCAGTATTCGGAGTGGTGTCATGGCTTGTAGCCGCAGTTGGCAGCGAAGGCATTGGTGCTGCTGTGTAGTTATGAACTGGAGCAAGTGATGGTGATGGCTGGCTTAAGCTGATGCTGAGAATTGTGCAGGCCATTATGGCTGGAAATGTGCTGGTAAAGCACAATCATTGTGCTGCAGAGTTTGGCCTCTGCAATGGATCAGGCCAAGACAAGTCAGTGATTAGACACCAAAGACATCCGAGCCAGTCTGCTGACTCGGACCCTGACTCATCCAACTCAGCTGACTCTGACTCTCTCCCTGACCCGATCCAACTCAGAGCTGACCGTTCCGACCCGTTGACCCGACCGATCCAACCCGTTGACCGGTGGCCGGGCGGACTTTGCCGGTCACCGGGGCTGTTTTCCGGCGACTATTCCGGCGGGATTCCGGCCATAATCCCAGTTTTCCGGCGAGCGTTTTTGGGACATAATTTCTACACGGGTTTCTCTCCATGGTGGGCCGGGTGAATTTCTAACTAATGGACTTTGAAGACAAAACCTAGTTTTGGAAGGAGAAAAAGACTACAAAAGGGAAGACTTCTACAATGTTTTGAGGACCACGTTTTATTATTATCTCTTCTACTTTATTCTAGGGTTTAGAACCATGAAATATTTTCTCTTTCTTCTTGTGATGAACTCCTTGAATATGAGTACCTAAGTTTATTATTGGTTATGGAATAGTTGATTTCACATAATATGATTCTTTGATTCAATATATTAGTTTTGTCTCATATCTATCGTTTGCAATTCTCTGAAAATATTGTTTTATGATTGATTGATTGTTTTGTCAAGTTGCAAATTGGTAGAACTTCTAATCACATCTATTGCTAGTTTAGGGTTTATTATACGCAAAAGTGATATTCCTTGGATACAAGTAGCATAATATGATTATAGTTTGTAGTGATATATTCTTATGATCATATGTGAATCGTAACCTTTGTTAAATTGAATTAGTGCGCTTTCCACGTTCAATTGCTTTGATTGGCCTGATTTCATAGAACTTAACGCATCTAGGAATTAAACTTGATTAGTGCTTTTACACGTTAGGTTGTTCCTTTAGGTAGAATTCATATTCGCATCTTTTAATGTGTTTGTTGATGACATGAGGAGGTTTGCGGGATATTCTTGCGATCAAGGTATTCTAGGGTCTTTGATAAAAGTTGAGATTAAAAATCAATTCTAGTTATTGTGAAAAGCATGTTAGTGAATGAAAACGAAATCCTTAACCAATATCTCTTCTATCTTATTTGTTTGCTTATTTGTTTATTTGTTTTTATTTTACTTTCATATAATCACAAAAACCAGTATTTTATATAGGAAACCGAAACAATTTGACAACCTAGACCTCTCTGTGGGATCGATCCTTTCTTGCCCTTGCTATATTTATATTTTGAGTAGTAAGAAAGTGTAATTATATTTGTGTCGGCTGATAACCGGTCAAATTTTGGCGCCGTTGCCGGGGAGGCAGCGGTTGTTAATTGTTTTTGGTTTCTTATTTTTGTATTTAGTTTTTGTTTTATTTATTCTTATTTTCTGGTTTTAATATAGTTTTGAGAACTCTTATTTCAGGTGCTTATTTCTATGGAAGGAGCATATTGGAACAATGGATACGGATTTCAACCTCAACAATGTGATAACTACCAATTCCATGGGTATAATCAAAACCAATTCATTGGTTATGACCAATATTCCATGGAACCTTGTGGTTTTCCTCAACAACCTTATGGTGGGTATGTGTGTGAACAACCAAAAGTATGGGAGGATTCTTATGCTCGTGAACAAAAAGTCTCTACCTTTATGGATAAAGTTTCCAACTTTTTAAAAGAGGAATTTCAAAAAGCAAAAGAGACTACAAACGAGCAACTCAAGAACTTCGTGAAGGTATGACTATCTTGCGAAGAGGCATTGATCAATACAAGGAGGATATGGATAATTCTAATGTGCATATGGTTTGGATGAATATTTGATTGATGCTAATGTTGAAAAAGGCCAATCCTTGGGCACTTTCGTGGATAATTGTGTAGTTAACTCAACTCTTGATCGTAATAATGATCATTCACCTATTCAAAAGGATGAGTTAGAGATTAACAACACTAAATTCAGCGAGGAACAATCTTATGTTGACTATGATAGTGACGGTGATTATGATACATTGCTTGAAACAACTCATGGTGACATCTCCGAGGAGTCTTTTTGGGATCAAGATGAATACGAAGAGGAATATGTCGACACTTGTGTAGATTACTCAAGAATTGATCTTAATAATGATCAAGAGCCTATTCAAAGGGTGGAGCTTGAGGATGATGCATTTTTGAGTGTTTAAAAAAGTTTCTTATGATAAAATTTGGATCCACAAAAGAGTATGTGCCTTACAACAAAGAGGAGTATGTTGAGAATGAGACCGGTTATAACCAATATTGTGGAAGACCCAATTGAGCTTGCAAATAATTGTAATGATGATGTTTATGTCGATACTTTGGTTACGGCTAGAAACGGACGAAGAATGGTTGCAAGGTTTAATTGAGGACCATGATATAAAAGAGGTGAATAATTCACTTGAGTTTTTCAAAGATGAAGAGGATTCCGTAATACAAGAGATTGTGCAAGGTTTATCTAACCCTTGCCTATTGTTTCTTCTCCTTTACCTCTTATTGGTTTGAATGTATGTGCTTCGAGAATATTGTTGAATGACTTTGTTTCTCGTTTTCCGCCATTAGAGAAACTTGATTCTCATACTATGCAGGTTATGGAACAAGAAACCGTGGAAGTACCCGACTTCTATATTCTTTATACACTTCCAAGTGTGGATAAGAATAAGTGTGGGGAAGCTTTATCGGTTCATAGCTTCACTTTTGCTTTATGTTACTAATATTTGTGTGAAGCTAGTGTTTGCAAAACAGGTTCTATGGAAGGATCCCCAACTTTCAGATTATTGGTGTATGGGGAATGAATTTTACAAAGAAGAAGTCGGGATGGTCGACTTTAAAACAAGCGCTAAGTGGGAGGCAACCCACCGGTTTTGTATCTCTTATCCTTATGCATTTTATTTTTGTTTGCTTTTATTTATTTTTTACTGTTTTCATATCATATTTGCATCCCTATGTTTAATTTCATTGAGTCCGTAATCTATCTTAGAAGAGAATTATGACGAATATATTCGTCAGAAAATTTCAGACTGCGCGTAGTTCATTCCAGAGACCATAACTGTCAGACCGTTTATCAAAACACTATGAAATTTTGACACTGTGTAGAAAACACGTAGGTGAACAACTTTTGTGAAATGGAGTTTTTCCAAATTCCTTAAATTTGCACAGTTTTTGCGTTTTATCTGCTGTTATGTCAGAATTCAGAACTTTCGGTTTACACATTGAGGACAATGTGAAGTTTAAGTGTGGGGGAGCATTTATATGTTTGTATAGTTTGTTTTTGACACCATTAGTGTATGGAACCATTTTGAATGCAGGAGTTGAGGAACCAATTAACTAAAAGGGAAGAAGATAGCTCGAAATCACAAATTAACATGATAGTTGTTACCATATCTCGGAATATCACCATATCGCATTCTATTTTTTATTTTTATTTTTCCATATTTATCTATTGTTCTCTAAGTGCTTTGGTGGGTCACTAAACATCGACGTGTTATTACCGTTTAGGATGAAATAGAGTGGTTGAGTTACTAATGAAAAAAAAAAAAAAAAAAAAAAAAAAAATTGAAAAAAAAAAAAAAGGACCGATCAATTAGACCAAAACGGAATAAAAGACACTTGGGAATAGCGGTATGTGTGAAACGTAGTCCCCTGTCTCCGTCGCCTAAACAAGCGTGGAATGCGGGATCCAAGGCAACTATCATGTACTTGTCGACAAGAAGCATGCGCTTGGATCCAAAAGATCTAATCATGCCGTCTAAAAAAAAAAAAAAAAAAAAAAAAAGAGAAATTGGATCCAGTTTGATCCAATCATATAAAAAAAAAAGAAATTATTATTGTGTTGAATAAAGTCACTTTTGGTTCCCTTGTATATGCCAATTGATTTGATGTAGCATTCAAACCAAGTAGCTCAATCCAATAGGATTAGGTTCATCTTAGCAGTGACCTTCAGACAGATATGGGAAACATCGAACACTTGTGAATATTCGCCAACATCTACATCTTTATCCATCCTCTTAATCTTTTCATTGTGATTGTGTTTTGTTAGTTTCCTAGTATTGTGGCTTGTTCGACTATCTAATTAGAGTTTATTTACTAATAATTGAATTGAATTTGCAAGGTACCTCCTCCCGTAGTCATTTTGGATTCGTTCATTGATTTGTCACAATTAGACGGAGTTGGAAATATAGGTTTTGTGGGTAAATCTCTAGTAAACCCTCACGAGACTATAACTCGTCCACTAGGGACACCTAGGGGTTTAAAGGCTTGTTATTTATGCTAAAATTAACCGTAGCCTCGACGACACGGAGTTGTTGTATTTTATTGTTTTGTTTGATTTGCTCGAGGACTAGCAAAGTCTAAGTGTGGGGGAATCTGATAGGTGTAGAATACACCGTTTTTACTATATAGAGTTTATGCTTTCTTTGCTATTTTTCGTGTGAATTATGTATCTTATGTGTGAATTTGAGTTATTAGGTGCTCGGGAGTCGCACGGAGGAAAAGAAGAAGGAATCACCCAATTTGAGCCAAAAGGGCGAAAAGGTCATTTTTACAGAGATTGATATATGGAGCCCAGCCAAGGTTAAGGGGCAACCCAATATGAAAGATTACTAAATGCACCCGTCCTACACATTGGGGCACCCATCGCCTCTACCTAACCCTAAAGGGCCTAAACTCGAGAGTGTTTCTCTCAAGCATTTTGCACATCTGAAGTAAAGGAGGAACAATGGCTGCGCAGCAGCTTCTACTAAAACCAAAAGCTGAAATTTAGAGATAAATCGAGAAAATGAGGTGATGAAAGTGAAATTCAGAGCTACAGATTTGTTGTTGAAAATTGATGAAGACACAGAGCAGGCAGATGGATCTATGGATTAATTTCAGAGATGAGAGACTGAGAAGAACTGGGTATGTATTGAAGGATTTGATGTTACATCCGTGAATAAGAGAATCGAGTCGAAGGGGGTTTAGAGCAGATTCGAGTTCGAAATGATTGGCGAGTTGATGGTGAGGATTAGAATGTACCAAGTTCGATAGAATGAAGTATGAATTTCAGATCGATTAAGAAGGGTTTGATTGAATTAGGAATTGATAAAGCATCGGGAGAAGAAATTAGGGCTTCTTGTCGATTTAGGGTTGTTGATGTTCATGGAGATTGAAGTCGAGAAATAGAGATAGTGGCAGAGATGATGATGGCAGATTTGTGCAGCAAAGTGGTTATGATTTTGATGGGTTTTGTCCGCAATTAATGGTGTTATCTCGAATGGGTTCGATTGAGCTTGAGAGTATGAATTGCGATATTGGAGTAGTTACCGGGTTTTGTAGTGGTGCTGTTATGAGGCTGTCTTTGCAATGAAAGTTACAGGGGAGTTAATGGTGCTGAATTGGCAGTGAGTTGGTGGCTCAGGTGGTTTTGAGTTGAAGTTATAGACCGAGACACAAATGGTTGGTGTTGTGATGGCTTGAGCTTACCTCGGGAGAGAAGATTCTGAGGAGCTGCCATTGTGAAGATTACAGTGCATTTGAAGATAAGTTGCCGAGAAGAAGAATGATGTCATTGTTGAGCCATGAAGTCTGCAGGAGATGACACTGAGGCTGTTGCGGTATTGCAGCTGAGCACTGTAGGAATTGCAGGCAAGGGAATGGCTCTTTAAGCAGTGTGCTCTGTCACAATTGGAGATAATGGATGTGAAATGGAATTGGTAAAGGCTAGTGCTGTTGATGCTCAGAAAGCAGGATGCTGGGTATTGTTGCTAATGGACTAAGCTACAGGAGTGAGTGTCATTGGGACAGGAGTTGAATGGAAGAACACCGATCTTTTGGATCGGTTATGGGCTTGAGGGCTTTGTAATAAGCAAACTATGAGACAAGTGTGCCTGTGGAGCTGACTATTGGAGTTGGGATTGAGCATTACAGGGAGGTGTGTCTAGAGATTGCAGGAATTGAAGCAACTCAGGCTAGTTAAGCTGCTGAGCAAAGGATGCTTCCGCTGGTGGAGGTTAGGCACTGGTTGAGTTCATAAGGCTGTGCCATATTATGGAGTTGAAGCATCAGGAGATGGCAGGTCTGATTTTTCCAGAGAGCTGTGTCTGTGTGAATTGACAATAGGTGGACTGGCTTAGCTGCAATGGTTTGTGTGGTTATCGACAGGATTGCAGCTATGCCCTGGTGGTATTGCAATGTTGGCAGAATTGTGAATGGCTTACAAGGCAGAGATGGCTAGCACTGAGAGGGAATGGTAGTCTAATAGAAATGGAGATTGAGATGAAGATGCTGGCAGCTTGGGTGTGAGGCAAGAGCTGTGCCATTGGTTGCAGGTTAAGATTTGGGCTCAATATTGCCTGTGGCTGTTGCCTGAATTGGTAGCTGAGTGCAAATGGAGGTTGATGTGTCGTGTGTGGTGGTAGCCAGTGTATTGCAGTATTCGGAGTGGTGTCATGGCTTGTAGCCGCAGTTGGCAGCGAAGGCATTGGTGCTGCTGTGTAGTTATAAACTGGAGCAAGTGATGGTGATGGCTGGCTTAAGCTGATGCTGAGAATTGTGCAGGCCATTATGGCTGGAAATGTGCTGGTAAAGCACAATCATTGTGCTGCAGAGTTTGGCCTCTGCAATGGATCAGGCCAAGACAAGTCAGCCCAGTTAGACACCAGCACATCTGAGTCGGTGCTGACTCGGACCCTGACTCATCCAACTCAGCTGACTCTGACTCTCTCCCTGACCCGATCCAACTCAGAGCTGACCGTTCCGACCCGTTGACCCGACCGATCCAACCCGTTGACCGGTGGCCGGGCGGACTTTGCCGGTCACCGGGGCTGTTTTCCGACGACTATTCCGGCGGGATTCCGGCCATAATCCCAGTTTTCCGGCGAGCGTTTTTGGGACATAATTTCTACATGGGTTTCTCTCCATGGTGGGCCGGGTGAATTTCTAACTAATGGACTTTGAAGACAAAACCTAGTTTTGGAAGGAGAAAAAGACTACAAAAGGGAAGACTTCTACAATGTTTTGGGACCACGTTTTATTATCTCTACTTTATTCTAGGGTTTAGAACCATGAAGTCTTTTCTCTTTCTTCTTGTGATGAACTCCTTGAATATGAGTACCTAAGTTTATTTTTGGTTATGGAATAGTTGGATTTCACATAATATGATTCTTTGATTCAATATATTAGTTTTGTCTCATATCTATCGTTTGCAATTCTCTCGAAAATATTGTTTTATGATTGATTGATTGTTTTGTCAAGTTGCAAATTGGTAGAACTTCTAATCACATCTATTGCTAGTTTAGGGTTTATTATACGCAAAAGTGATATTCCTTGGATACAAGTAGCATAATATGATTATGGTTTGTAGTGATATATTCTTATGATCATATGTGAGTCGTAACCTTTGTTAAATCGAATTAGTGCGCTTTCCACGTTCAATTGCTTTGATTGGCCTGATTTCATAGAACTTAACGCATCTAGGGAATTAAACTTGATTAGTGCTTTTACACGTTAGGTTGTTCCTTTAGGTAGAATTCATATTCGCATCTTTTAATGTGTTTGTTGATGACATGAGGAGATTTTATGGATATTCTTGCGATCAAGGTATTCTAGGGTCTTTGATAAAAGTTGAGATTAAAAATCAATTCTAGTTATTGTGAAAAGCATGTTAGTGAATGAAAACGAAATCCTTAACCAATATCTCTTCTATCTTATTTGTTTGCTTATTTGTTTATTTGCTTTTATTTTACTTTTAGTTTATAAAATCACAAAACACCGGTATTTTATATAGGAAACCATAACAATTTGACAACCTAGACCTCTCTGTGGATCGATCCTTTCTTGCCCTTGCTATATTTATATTTTGAGTAGTAAGAAAGTGTAATTATATTTTTGACGCTTCTTAAAGTATGTCACCAAACTCCTCCCAAATCTCTACTCCTATGAGAGATTTGTGCACAGTGCAAAAATGCACTATCAACTCTCCGTAACTCCCCAAAACAATCATGTTAATGCACGAAATTGAACATTTCAACATAGAAAAAATCCAAACACCAAAACAAAAACAAAAAAAATTCA